>LOND01002082.1:46461-70709 GCA_014220965.1 Paragonimus kellicotti | reverse complement strand
ACATACAGGGGAATGTGGCGTTTGATAGCCAAAGCTGGAGTATACCGGAGGATGAACTCCTAGTCGTTATGATACTCACACAATGTTCCACAACATTTGACTATATCTTGTTTGGATAAGGAGCTTCTGTACTGAAGACAAACTGTCGTCTGTCAGTCTTTGTGGATATATTCGACCTCCCCCTGTATGGTTCCGGGTAATTTGACAACAAGCATCTTTATACAAACAGCTATTTGATGTGACAGGTTTCATTAATTAGATGAGTCTCAATTGTAAAAGACTTAGGCTTCGCCACTGGGTCCTATTTAAACGGCTGGTTGTCGGTTTATCTCCTGTAAGTTGCTTATAGTGCAACCATACGAGCATTTGTATAAACAGTGGGATGTGATAAACGTAGGCTGTTTTGTTCGTGATCGAGGGCATTGTAGGATCTGAATATAGATTGTCAAACGATTTTTTATTGTTGAGTAGCTACACAGAAGCGACAATTTTTAGTCATGTCCGTCTCATCGTTCAACCCATGACCTCCGCAATGAGGAAATTCGTTCGATTGTTTAGGATTAGTTACATATTCATGTGGTCAAAATGCACGAAGTGTTGATCCACAGAACATCACATGGTTTATGTCTTCCTGTTAATTAATCCAAGTTCTATCGTTGATAATAGGACATCTATACTTATCGCTATGACCACCATTAACATCCACGAAACGGAATGCAAATGAGCAACGTCACCGAAGCTATTGTTCCGAATAAATGACCAACTTACATTTGCCCAGACAAATAGAATGCGTATGGTTGCAGCGGATCACAACTCATCAACACCTCAAATACACAAACGCATTAGCTAACATGCATATGTGGTTGCCAATTACGTAGTTTTCGCATTAAGACGGACTTTTCAGCAAACCCCTCTTGAAGAGAACCAACAGGCTTGAACTGCGAACGTGTAAGAGCTTATCGATGAGCACCCAGTTGTCACGATTGGGACTCCAGTCCACATCTTTACGAAACAGCCGTGTGGACGGCTGTGTAACGATAGGTCGTCGTACCAGAGCATTCAGTCACATTCATTTGTGGGAAACGCTTAAGATTCCTGATCACAGCTACGAGCCTGATAAATCCAACCGACGACCACACGCTTGAAATTCCTCGTCAAGCTGAACTCTTCAAAATTTTAGAGCGATTTTTCTACTGCTGATGACCAGGAAGGAGTTTGGTTGATATAAATCGAATACCATCCACACCTAACCTGTTTTTGCAGTCAGTAATTCTTAGCCATCACCTTTTTTTAAAAAAAGTACGAGGCTCAAGTTTTGCCTTAGCTGAATACGAAAACTGTGGTCAAAGGGGGGGGGAGGTAAAGTTTAATCCCTTACTGATCATAACCAATATAAAGCTCTCACAACTACCACTATCCCATCAACGTACACCGTAACAAACGTACCCCCGGTATCGATTTGCAAAAGTTGGTTCAGTATACAGACAACTTTCATTTGGCAGCGCTGACCCAACCTTAGCAACTGCATCATATTCGTGGCGTAAGTTCCTGCCGAAATGGAAAGTTTTCAGGCAGAAAATGTTTTTTACGGATCGCGTTATTTTGATACTTTTCTCTTTGATGTTCTCGTCGGCGGCTTTGCTGGGAATTCAAGCAATTGGTAGTATGCTATTTCATACTGTCATTGAACAACTTCACGAGGAACAACAGGAAGTATATATTGTGAGTGGGTTATCCACGATGCTCACCGAGAATGTGTTCCTGCTGTAAGATCGCATGACCAATGCTTCCCTGCTTCGAGATATTTATGCTTGTGAACTTAAGTGAATTGCAGGCAGAAATACTCCGATCCGCTCGATATCATATTGTCAACTGACCAGCAGTAGTCTAGCGAAACGAGAACCACAAATCAGATTACGCTGATTTACTGCGTCCTGATACATCCAACACACTAAATCGGGACTTGTCACATGAGGTCACGTGAGGTGCTGAGAATGATAGGCAACGGTGCTGTAAAAAAAACCACAGTAGCAACAGTGCATTCGTTGTAATAAAAGGTCATCCAAAAGCACCTTCAACACTTCATTCACGAAATGTTTATTCGAACCTCAATTTTCGTACCATCAAAAGCGACGGTTGCATCACAACACATTGTACAATGACTGAAACGTTCTCTCTTAGTTACAAATATGTGTAACTTCCGCTGCAGATGTTTAATCAATTGGGATTCATGGTGTTCGCTATTACGTTCTAATTTTTAGAAGACTGATGACAACATCCGCGGCAAATAGTGTGATCATTATTCAAGTGAAAGCCAATCCAAATTGGTTCGGTCCAGCATAGAACACCGCGCGACATAGTTTATAAGATGGGATGTCGTCCAGTACCCAGAAATTACACAGGTTTAAGAACGTTTAGGAGAAGCTACAATGTACCATGACATAAGTCTACATTGTTTAAGTGTACGAGACTTTAACCTTATCACGACAAATAAAATGATATGACGTGCCTTCACACGTTTTGTTCCACTTTGATCAGAGATACGTGACTGGACATGGCACACACAAAATGGGGACCCATGTTTAACCGTCCAGTACACAGTTGCTTAACCCTACTATGCAAAACAACGCACTTTCAACCATGTATGCTCACGCATACTGATTCCTTTTCTAACATCGGCGATTGGCATCGTGCCAATACGATTGTTTCATTGTCCGGTTACATGCCAACATTGCCCCAGAACTGGGCTATAAATCCCATTCCGACATGACAAACAGGTTTAGTCCATGCAGGTTGGATAGAAGCGATGTGCTAGCGAATATGCCAATTACGGGCCAGTATGGTATGTTTAAAATCTATCTGCGAAATGCAACATCACGGCAACCACGACTGTGTAATAACTCTAAAGACTAGATACACTAGCACGTTGAACTTTTAAGCTACCTTATACATTATCACCCATACATGTTGTCTTGAAGCAAAAATCTTGATTGCACAGCATCTATTAAGTGACCTGATAGTCACCGAATGATAACCATCCTATAACTTTCTGTCACGTTCGGAAACGAAGTGGTCGTCATTTAGGCTGACAATAGTTTGCACGCCTCTACAAAAGTTCAATTTAGATCGACTGATCACATGGTAAACTAATCACACGATTTCCGCTGTACAAAATCAAGCGTATTGCGAACTAATGATGCCCGTTCGTGATGGACGGATCGTTCTCTACGCAGTAATGTGCTCCGCTCTGCGACAGTTAATAAGAGAATCTGTTCGACCAGCAGCTTCCAAACATCGTACACAATCGAGGTACTTGACACGCAGATTCACTACAAGCCTAGCTTTAAGTTGAATGTACCCAGTGCATAGGCTCTGCTAACCGACAGATCTGGAAAGCTGGTATACAGTCCATCACAAGAAATTAGACCTACCCGTGTTGAGGTGCACAGCACCTCTGCTTTGTAGGTGGTTAAATTTGATCTATATGGTAGTTAGCATATAAACTGTTCGTGACATTCTTGGGCACCACTGGGCGTGTCCGCTGTACGTAGCGGGTTGAGGTTTGCTACTTGCAAGCGCCAACGCTGCGGCACTTGCCCGAATCATGGAGAGAGATAGGACTGATATTAAATTGGACTTACGTACTCCGCCCGAAGTCTATATGTTAACTGGATCCATGTACGATTATGGTCGCTGGTGGAGACCAAAAGTAGGTCTTTACCTTAATCGTCAAAATGATCAATGCGTTATATCCCGGAAGTAACTTAGCAACTGGGTTGTAAAGCGATCAAATTTATAAGTGTTAAAATGGAAGTCACAATGGAAAATAGTAAAAATTCCTGCGAGTTAAAAATAACGATTGTTTGATGAAAAGTACCCAAACTGGTTACTTCGTTGTTCCGTACTAATCACCAAATGTCCAAACAGTCACTGAACAGGTGCGTTAAACTATAGTACTGTTGCAGATGCACAGTGCTTAAATTCTACGAATACAAATGGCAACCGCAGAGAAAAGTTAGCAGATGAATCTGTATGAATCTATTCATTTATAAAACTTGTTTCCGGATAAGATTCCGAGGACGATAGCGAGTCTAATTTAATTTGTTTTGAACAACGGCCTGTTCAGTCAACCAAATTTGGTTGAAAGCTACCGACAACTCTCCACAGAAAGCCACAAATGATATCCATTCATCAACGAATGATCATACGATCGCGTTACGAGGACAGCTTTGTCGAACATGCAGAACGAGGCAGTCGATAACAAAATCACGTACAGCGCCGGTGGGGTCTCAATTACGTTCAAAGTTGTTAACAGTTATACGTATGAAGAGAATACGATTATTTAGATAAACCACATCTTATGGAACACATCTGTGGCCGACTGAACTCAGGAACATTGTCACACAAATTAACAAAAACCAGAATATACAAACCCAAGCTGTGTGACACACCAGGTAAAAACATTGCCTTCGCAGCAGTAGATAAGTCCACTATTTAAGATTCAATCTTCAACATTCAAGGAGTCCCGCAGTTTTGCGTATCGTTGTGGTGACCGCAAAAGACGCTTAGCCTGCAGTCGTTTATTGCACGAACTCCCGTACAGGTTATGTTAAACATGGGACCACGAACACGTACACTCATTTGCACGGCTGACGTGCATTCACATACATTGGGTAGCAGTACGTTGTCATTCGCCCTGGTGGCACTTCCCCATAGCGCGTACACACTATTCCAATAGTCACTTCTGGTCCGTCGTCTTCCTGGCGTTGGGGCTTGCCCTTTGTTCCCGAATGTCGCTTGTGAGTAGTATACTACTCACAACGAAACTGCCTGTTATACAACACCGTATTGGTTTTACGTTAACACGACTGAAGCTAATTGTCCCCTGTTGTACTATGAAATTTCATATAGAAGACAAGAAGGGTGACAGGACTAGGCAGTCAACAGGGTGTTTTTGTTGACTAACATCAAATTGCCATCCCGCACACGACAGTTCAGTGTGGACAAAGATCAAGGTAACCTGGGTAACAATAACAAATTGATGATGAACAGTATAGGAGGGTATCATAGGAAGAAAAGCAGATTCATCGAGCTGATAATGTTACGCAGAACTCAATGTGCCCCTTTCAAACATTTACTGCCTTCGCGATTCTCCTCAGTGGATCATCTAAACACTGCTCGAATGTCAGAAACCCAGCAAAAGTGCATTATCTAATAAACGCACTGAACAGAATTTAACTAAACATCAGAAGAGTGATAGATCATAAAACGATCGAAGCTAAGTTGTTAATTGGAAATAGGTCGTGATCATTTTACGGCAGGATAGCCAATGTCCTAACTAAAAGCTTTATGGGAGCATGAAAAGTTGAGCAAGGCTGACGATCATTAAAACAAACTCGTTTTGCTAAGACGTGTATGTCATATTAGTGATGACCAACAATGAAAAGCAAGCTGAAGAGGTATGGAGGGATCCCAGCACATTATCTGTCGGTACATTAGACCTGCACATAAATATCTTCCAAATTTTTGAAAATTCTCATGCACCCGAACAACGTGTATTGTCGTCAAACCCTAAATGGTTAGTACATACACTGACAATTTCATCTCGAAACACCCTACATGTCTCATAAAAACGTTTACTAGAAGCCGAAAGACGGGTGCTACTACATAATTCCAGTCTGGCAGAGGACGGATATTAAATACCACTGATCACAACTCTTGAAAGGAAAACACTCTCAGAAAATGATGATTATGACGATATAGTTCAAAGCATTTTACAACCATCGTACCAAGAAGATGTCAACGTTAGCTTGTCGCTACGGCGGTTACAGGCTGTGCCAATCTAAATAACGAAGTGGACTCCAATTTCATGTTTTAAAATTCACCTTTTCTCGGCAGTCAATCCTTACATCTTACCAATTTTCATGTAACCGCAAGATGGTGACTAATCGGGCTGATTGGTGTGAATGCTGTCTTCGTCTACGAACTAAATGAAATACGTGGGAGCCACAAGAAAACTATCTTACCGGTGACACCTTTTTTCACTTGCAGTTTATTTACAAACCCCAAGCACTCTGCTGTTGAACAACTGAGTTTAGACTTGACTGTTTTTAGTGTTTAGGTCCCATCCCTTGTCTTTGCTCTCTAGTTACGATTCGTTCTTTTCTTCACGGTTGTAACGCAGTTACGCATCGGTGTGGGCCATTGATATATTGCTGTCCATGATGATGAACCGGACAGTGGAAGTATCGCATGCAGTAACAGAGAACAACGTGAGGGAAGAAGTACTGGAAGCAAACGCGGACTAACATCAGGGTGCGTGCACGCCACTGACAGTTCATCGTTAATTTCTAAAAGGCCACCATGAAGTGGATTCCATCTAAGCACACTTAAATGATAAACGTTAGCTGCTGCGTAATACTGACACGCTCGCACCCAATCATGAATAGGGAAAGCCTTGTTCATTAGTTTACATATATCAGGATGACAATGATCACGACCAACTGAAGAACGGCACAGCGGTATGACATTCGCATCTTCAAGTTCACCTGCAACACAGGGTTTCCGTCACATAACCTTCCGGTTAGATACAATGAAAAGAAGCCTGTCGGGCCATGAACCGGATATTTTCTTACCCCTCCACATACAACCTGGTTATTAATTTTCAACCTTCTTAGTAACGTTTTCTTCTAGGATATTCCACGTCACTGTTGAGGTGAGCGGCAGCCCGAGCCACAGTACCTTTTGGTCAGGCTCATGGCTGTTATGATGATGATGAGACGAAAAAAAAGCTCGTTTACTCAAGTATCAAAAGATAATGGAAAGTTTTTTCGATCACCCGAACGACTGATGAATGAAGCTCGATGAAACACGACAGCCTAATCAATATACGCGGTTTGTTATCGCGTGGCACATTGGAGCATGTGTGGACAGAATAAAGTCAGACTGGTAAAACCCAGATAACTCAGAAAGATTAAATTACCAATGTTTGGACCAGTAACTCTGTTTGTGTGTCCGTGTACATAGACCAAAGTTGTTTTAGCTGAGTAGCAACAAAACGAACAGAAACAGCTTAAACATGCAACTGATGAATGGACATGAGACGAACAAATTAGAAGATGTGACACCCAATATGATTTCCAAAAGATACGAGAATATTGTTAGCGCTTATGGAAGAAAATTGATATAGGTAATCATTTCAAATGCAATTCTAAGCGGATGTCCATCGTTAAATAACATTAATTGCCACATAATATCTAGTGGGGGATCATACTCTCACACATACAACTGATGAAAAACGAGATTACTGGATTGGGAGGAGGAGGGGGAACAAACGTCACTAATATGTGAGTTGGTATGTTGACAGAAGAACTGAATTGCATCGTCGATCAGAGTCAGACAATGTGAGCGCTACTCTCTCAGATCTGAAGTGGGAATGAGGGGATTAGAACATTGGCACATGCATACACGAACAAAAGGAATACGATATTTGAGAAAATAAATCTTTGGTCGCCAGAGAGCACTGCTTGGCAGGCACACGTCAGAAATCACGTCTAAAACAAGAAAGGGGAGGGAAGGACAAGAGAAGTACATGACAACAATTACAATGAGCAGAAAAGCGGTACCGATTCCATAGATGACCATACGAACAGTTTAGGATGAGAGGTTTATCCAGGCACTTAGAAAAGCAATGTTATTCTCAGGCAGTAGTAACGTATGTTCAACTAGGCTGCGACGGGACTGTTAAGATTCTAGCTGACAAAACAATAGTCAGTTTGGAAGAAGGATACACAAATGATGCACGCGGTCGTTAACAAGTCATCAGAAACACAGTGTCTATAAAGTTATGGAAAACAGAATCCCTCGCTCAAAATAATCTTTAAGACTGCTACGGACAGGGATAGCAACGAAGTGATGGGGAAAAACACTGAGCTGCTTCCTTAGAGAGATGCTTATGAACAACTTCTCGGTAATTCGTAAGCAAAGAGTTTCATATCACTCGATCGACAGAGTGTGGTAGTTCAAATCTAGGTGCACTGTGATTATGCTAACAGTAGAGTAAACTATTTGTTTCCTAACAGCGGCGGCCTCGACGGTCATGGATAGAGAAAGTTCACCGAGTATGAAATGAGCAACGCGTCCTCAGTAGTACAGTACAATCAAATACGGTCCAGATAATCTAGGGACATGGAACAGATAACTAAAGGGCAGTCTATGCGCTATTCGGACATATATCAAAGTCAATAACCAACTAATGTTCCATGTAGCTTGTTCGACTCTCACATGAGCTGAGTAAGTGTCTATAGCCAAATGTGAAGCAAAGATAACAAAAAAAATCGAATTAAGACAGCAACAGTTAAATAAACATTGATCTGAGTTCGTGACCTTAAGTTCCATTGTCGTCAATACCAAAGATGAGGTCCGGTAAGATTAGCCCGTATTAGATTCAATGCAAGACAACGATGAACAGTTCGATTGAGTCACGGCAGTTGACTGGCACACTGGGTGTAAACCGGTTGATTCGAACGGAGCTAATCCACTTTTAAATACGTACCCATATTTTGATGCAATGTGAGGCATACTATAGCACGTGTATCAGTCGACTCCAGAAGTGAAACACATGTCAACTTTAGGTCATACATTAGAATCGTCGTACATGGACCCTACAGCCACGTTGATGCCGACTTAAACAAGTTTCACAGCTAATCCCATTCAACAGAAGGATCGTTTATTACTCAGACCAATATTAAATATTGGACAATCAAATCACCTTCGGATCCTCCTCTAAGTTATTGACGTATTGCAAAACATAGTAACATACACCTGCGAACACTGAGAGATTGAGTATCACGTTCATCAACGATCATTTGACCTTTGATCCGCGTGGACGCTTTGCGCTTTCCCGTATGATTCTCCTGGGTGTGTATGATGCACACCGAAAGATCAATCAATAAACAGGACAGACCAACAGTATGGCAATCTTGTAAACTCACTCGTCTTGTTTGCACTCTCAGGTTTGGGCTGGAAATATTGGTGACCACTCTTTTTCTCCGGGGAAAGTCACTAATTACTGGTACACTGTCTAATTCGCTCGTTTGCCTTTGCAGTCATTGTGCAATTTTGAATCAATAATCAAACTTTGTTGAAGAATCCTAATTCTCCTTCTCTGTCTTAGGTTCTCTGCCATCTCTAGGCCAGCACTCGGCCAGTTTCCACACATTAATCTATTGAATTACGTCATTATTCATCACTCTATTCTTATCTTCTATCATCATAGACAACTCAAATACCATCCAGTGGTTCACACTGATGCTCTAACTGCCACACAACCTACACTCAAAATAAGAAAAAATAACCCTATATAGGAAGAAGAAGAAAAGTGCAGGAGGAGGAGGATGACCTAACTACTATAATACGATATGCAGATGTCTAATATTTTAAAACAAATTACGCAGTCAGAGGCGCCTACACCCTTGCAAATAAATCGAATCCGAGGCTGTGAGTGAAGTTAAGAGTCATCAGTGCCAAAACAGCTGACTATTTGTGAATACTCACAAATCATAGATTTGCCTTATTGACATCATATGTCACCTAGTATAAAAATGGTGTCGCCTTATTTCTACTGCTATAACACCCGATAAGAATAGACGAAAGTATGCCTACTGTGTATCCCATCCCCCAGGCTATCTTGTCAATAGTTATGTCTCAGGCGCTCCTCTGTAGCAGATTTCCTCATTCTAGCATCTCACGCGATAGACGTCCCAACATGATAGTTGTATCAGTTTAGATATCAACCATTGTTCGTACACAGTCTTCATCACTTATCAACCAGCCTCAGGCCTCTATCATCTCTTGCTTAAGCCTGGAATACGAGGTAATATATGTGTTTCCAACGTTCACGCTTTCAAACCGATAAGCCAACAGGCCACTCTCACACGGATGTTAAATTCATTGAATGCAGATGACTGCTGCATTTCAGAGACTAGAGTACAGGACAGTTACAAACGTATGAAACTGACAGCACCCGCACTGTCTACCTGATACTAATTGTACACTGTGGGTGACTACTACATGAGCGCTACTACCGGTCATCAGTATGACGACTGGAGCCGCACTGGCAGAGCGGGTTCCGGTTAGCAGTACAATTTGCTTATCCTCCCCAGCAAGTGTGACGGGCCACTTTAAACGAGAAATTTTCAGAAGTCTTTTTATTTTTGTCTGTTTTTGTGTTCCCAAACTGACCGTAGTGATCGTCTCGATTGTCGGTGGCACCCATTTACTCCGATCTGGTCGCTTTCCGGTTGTCACATGGCTCGGAAATTATCATTCTGGCCAAAGATGTGAACACCCAGGTCAGCTGCCTTGGTGAGGCCGGGTCTTGTTTAGGGTCAATGGACGCATCACATCTCTCGGATAACGGCGGGCGAATGTTACAGCTGTGTGCTGAGCAATAAGCTATTTTTAGCCAACACTAGTTTTAGGTATCGTGCACGTCAGTTATACTTGGCGCCCGCCTTCTCCGAATCAGGCCTGGTATCAGACAGATCATGGTTATGGGTAGCTAGGCTCTATCCAGGATTGTCGTTCATAGTGAAGCACAGACTTGGATTCAGATCACTCGTTGATATGTTGCCGCTTTGTTCTAATTCTCGTTGGGTAATGACCCCACCGACCGCAACAGCTAGGTTTTGAGAAACTGGCTATTTTGTCGGTAAAACATGAGTACCAAGCCAGCCTAGAATGCAAGATTGACAGTTCTCATCCAGGAGGCCCCAATAGCTGCTGGACTTAAATCTCACAAGCCATTCATGAAGCAGGTAGTGTAGCATGCAGAATAGAGGCTCATGGGTTAAACAAACATTGCATCTCAGAGGGATCCCTGGAATTGTTAGACGCCAGACGGGACATTCCTTCTGGTAGTTCCTACAACAAGTTTAGGGAGATATTCGCAGAAAGCGGAAGCACCATCTGATCGCCGATCGTGGACATTGACTAGAGGAGGAAGTTAAGGAAATTGAAAAATCTTTTGCTTCAAGAAACACCGACAGGCTCTTCAAGCTTATGAACATTACTGATCCAGGGCGCCCGTCTGTCACTAAAGCTTTCAGCGACGCAGATGACACACCCATCCATTATGAATCCAGAAGGTTAGGTCGCTGGAGAGCACACACTGAGGGTCAATGTAGCTGGTCCCCTGCTTCTACTGAGTTACCGCAATGTTGCAATGTAGCACCCCATGGCCGGTAGACTTAGAACCATCCACCAAAACTGAAGTCCGCAATTGAATTTTTGCTCTCGAAAGTAACGGGGCTGATGGCCCAGGTGAATTTGGTGTTGACACTTCTCAAAGAAAGTGGGGAGGCGTCAGTAGAGACCATGACTCAGTTGTTTCAGCGAAAGAGAACATTAAGTTGTGGTAGAATCACGTGACAATAGTTCCCACGTTCCAGGAAGTAATCAGGGGGTCTTGCGAAAATCACAGGAGGAATTGACTTGATCTCAGTCAACCATCATACTTCGTCGACTCATTGTAGCTCGGGAGCAAACATTAGGGAAGAACAGGCAGGGTTTCATCCTGGGCGGGGATGTACTGATCACATTTTTACCTTCGCCAAATTCTGGAGCAGCGTCATACATACCACCGGCCAACAGTTGTTGTTGTTGTTGTTGTTTTTACTACGAAGGTGTGCTTAATTTCGTGGTTTGATCTAAGTGTTTAGAGTTGCTTAAACGCAGAGGTGTGCGGAACAAATATGTGAACACAATGTCGGTGACTTATTCTTCCACTTCAGCTCAGGTTAAGGTCTACGGTGAATTGCACCAAGGGCGGCATACGTCAAGACTGTCCACTTCCATCATTTTTGTTTAAGCCTGTCACAGATGAACTAGTGGTACTCATAAAATGTTGGTGTAGACCTCCTACCTGGTGGAAGACTGAGTGCCCTTGATTATGGTGACGACAAGAGGTCGTTGTTTGACAATTTTCAAGCAGCAAAATGCCAGGCATAGGGAGTGAAACAGAAGCTCGGAGATCAGGGCAGTATTAGTCAGAGGCATCTCTCTGAAGCATAAGAGTGGCGACTGTAAGGGGTGTGGTACTTGGCCACTCAGAGCGGAGGATGTGAACTGTCTTCCAAGTATTTAACTATCGAATGTCTGTGTTCAGGTGGCACTAACGAGTAAACAGCGAAGAGATTAGGAGGCGGGTATTTAATAGTGATTATCGAACGAATTCTTCTGTTCAATCCTCACGTCTACATATATTTAGACGGTTAAGCCATGTATTGAGGATGCCAACTAGTCGTCTTATACGCCGAGCATTCTTTGCCGATGCTGCGGTTGACTGGCGTAAGGTGCGAGGTGGACAGATGATGACCTGGCGTAGACAAATGAAATCGTTCACGAAGGAGTTGGTCACTGTAGGTCGGGTTCGTCTCCCGGGCTGGGGCCCTCGCGACTCACAGAGTCGGTGGCTTGAGACGTTAGGTGAGATGGCGGCTAATCGAGCTCAGTGGCGTGAATGTTGTCGTTGTTTGGCCGAGTTGTCTGTGAAGTGAGTGCATTTAATGACGCGAGGCAGTGAAAGCCGTAAGGAAGCTGTCTTGTTGATGATGCTTTACGTTTACTTATAGCGCGGTTGCTTGTTTTGAGGGTGTGGGCACCTCGATGTTGAGTGGTTGAACATAATCATAGTTATTTTCAGTAGTTGGGTCTCCACCCCGCTTTTTCTTTTCAAATCACTGATTAGAGCTTGTCTTTTTGTCATGGGTAAGTATGATAATCGAGTATCAGTGAGAACCATTGACGTCTTGTCTTCGACGATGATGATAATCACGTAGGGACTCAGTGGATGGTGCAAATGGTAAAAATGAACCTTGTACAGCTGTTTGTTGTACACAAGCTAGGTAAAACCCAGGGCTCAACAAAAAAATAACTGACGGAACTAAGACTTCTTTCGGATGCAATGGGTTAGACGGCATGTGTAACTCAACTCACATGATCATGGATATCAACTTAGGGCCATGTTAGCAACACACCCAGAGACATCGTCAATTGGAACCGTCTAAGGTCACTGCTGAATCGATCCCCTATTACCTCAGGCTTCATGAAATGTTCTCAGTTTAGCATTCACTGTTCTGAATGTATGAACCAGCTATTATCAGGTGAATCAGAGGTGAGCTATGAGCAAACGTGACACGTGGTATGATAACTACTGGGATATATCGTAAGTCCTGCCACCTTGAATCTTCCAACGCACATCAAAGTAGACCAGAAGATTAATGCAGCCACAAACTTACGACCAAGCACACTACAGTGTGTACAGCATTTGAACCGAATGATGCTCACAACCATGTGCTAGACAACAAACGTAGACAGAAGTATCTGAGATAAACTTGGAGGAACTGATGATGTTGTTATTGAGTGAGTTTAATCTGAAACATCGAATGTTAACAAATGACACTGTGAAATTCAAACAGATTGATGGTCAGTACAAGCGATAGTCACGGCCAGCTCACAAACAAACATGAAAGCTCAATAAAGGAGCCAGGAAATGAGGGTTTACAAGTTCTCGGTTTCTAGAACGAACAAAGAAACGACTAACACTTTTGTCAGATCGACTTTACGAATGTTCAGTCCTCTCAGAGAAAAACATCATTGATAAGTGAGTACTATAAGAATGAACCGGACAGAATTTGAGCAAATCCTGTTGGTAATTGGCAATGATGTACACTGGTGATCGAACCTGAGAGAAATACCGTGAATCAGAAGTGGAAAGTCATCATTAGATGGTCACTGACACTAATTATTATCAACGTGTTCTCAACTTATAACCCTTCGGACATCTGGCAAATTAATGTACCTGTAATTGAGTTGTTCTTCCTTGCTTGTCAATGGAACATACATAACACCCATCAAATGTGTGGTTTTGAACGTTCCGTCTCCCAGACGATCCACTTGAACGAGCACCTGATTACCACCCTGGGTACCCTCGGGGCAAATCATGCGTCCACCTGATTTTAACTGTTCTCGAAGCTGTAATGCAAAAGAACCATAGATAACAAATGATCGATTAATACAGTGAAATGGTACGAGCATGAATAATCCTTTGTAATGTGACGAGTGAATTACATGAGTGCAGTCTGTCTTTTTAATGAACCTGAACTTCGGAGCACACAAAGTGGGCGCATGTAAACCACGTCAAAAATGCGTGGTTGTCACATTGTGACCCAGTTTTCGAACAACAACATGAATGACGCACGTTTTCTCAACACGGCTGGACGGTATATTGATCGAACATCCACTACTACCGTCTTGGAATGAAGGCAAGTGAACTATGAGCCAGTAATATGACAACTGAGCAGTCTATAAACACTGGAAGAACTCAGTGATCATAACCGAGGAACGAAATGCGATCTCTGAGACTACATTGCAACATGTGCTGTCATTGTGCCCGAGAATGCTTTGTGCAAGCAAAACCTCGGAGAACATTTTCGGCATCTCTTTTTAATCCATGGTTTATGTACTAGTGGTGTTTTTCTTATCTTTAAGTGACGATAATGTCGATCTGCCAGTAGAACAGCATATCTGCAGCGGTAATTAGCAGATTCTTATACTTAAGCGGATTCTATCAGCTTTGATTTAAGTACGGAATCTGATAGAACATATTGTGGATTACTGTCTCATTAAAGTAAGGTTTCTGGTTCGTGTATAGTGGAACACTATACAGTAGATAGTTGGTGCGCGACACATTTAGTCACTACCCACAGACGCGTTAACCAGACGTGACATATAAGATGAAGACCGAAGATTTATTGTACAGAATGTACAAATGGCCTCTAGACGGTTGTAAATGGCATCGACATACGTGAATTGGTGAGTTCCAGGAATGCTATCTGGTTCCAGCATGATAAATTCGTCCAGACCAAGTTGTGCGCGGCTGCTGTTCGGCGAACTGAACTGAGAACTGTGTGATCCAACATAACTCAATGTGATTAGAGTCAGTGAGCCAGTCAGATAGCTACACACACATTCAGGGTGAGAAAAAGATCAAATTAGTCACCCCCAGGGCCCACAAGTCTGACATGTCTTCGGTGAAATGAAAGTATCGATTCTAAACCGCCATCAGAAGCATCTACACTTACAGTCTGTACAGTCCTAGAGAAGTCAGTTTGCGAACAAACACGATACTTGTAAGGAGTGCGTTACGTCCCTTACCTCGTCTCGTTCCGTCCAGTTCGATCAGTACTCACATGTATCAACGTTATCCCAGTTCGTAATCACCTTAACCAAAACCCGTATGATGCGAATGTTTTGTGTCGACCCAAACTAAACGGCTTTCGCATCCTGGATATATCGTTTTTCAGGACGAAGCAGGTTTCCAGAGAACAAAGCACCTCAATCTGGACATTTTGGAACAGGCTGTCCAGACAGAATTGGATAAAGCAACAAGTTACCATCATCGTGGCACGGATAAAATGGTCAAATAAAACATATTAACAGGAAGCGGACGACACGGGCCACAAAACTGCGAGATACCAAATGACGCTCATCGTTTTCGTAGCATGGCTCTAAAACGTCACATCAGAGTCCTACAAATGGACGTGATAAACCTAAAAACAGTATGACGTACCTCGAAGTCTACGGAAAAATTGTTAGGTGTCGACCAGCCTTCTAGTGAATTGTAAATGTTTTGTCCAAGAATACAGTTTTTTATCATTTATCGTTTAGTGAAAAAACCATCGTGATGGTACATCGCGTTGGGGAAATACTGTATTTTACCTCGTCTATTTGCATTCACCGATACATGCTGGCTTCCAGCCCAACATTGCCTTTCAAATTCTGAAACGGTTACTGAGATGTGTGAGCAGCCCAATTTTGTCAACCATGGTGGCTAAAACACTGGGTCGATGGGGCCGAGGGACTTGACTGGAAATGCGCGTACACCCCGCTCCCCTGACCCACAGCCTAGCTAATCCGGCTGTGGTTTCAGCAGTGTGTTGAGCCCGTTTGCTCACTCGAATTGGCTAGGAAGCGTGCCCGTCGTGTAAGCCCTTTGGTCCTGACTTCCGATTTTGTCACGGGACACAGATCTGAGACATACGGTACACAGAAGTTTACCTCAACGAAACGAAGACGGGCAGACCTTTTGGTGATCGTTAATTGGACGTTCAACACGTATCACTGAGATTGACCAGATTCACTTAGATGTTTAAAAGAAGCCGTAGTACACGAGCCCATTTTTGGAGGAGTAATTCAAGACCAAGCGCCCTCGATTGAATTTTAAACAGAGAAAGCCTGCGGAATGAAGGCAAAATAAAATACATTTAGACGTTGGAACACTGTAAACTGTCCATTGTTTCTTCAAATTCGTGAAGAACAGGACAGTGTGTCAATACATAGGTCGTATATCACGATGAAATGGCCACTTTCTCGAGGCACGCTTAGCAATATGTGCTTGGACGCTTTTCAAACTGGTCATCCTGTATCTTCTTAGCATGACGTGAACAGTGCAGATGCTAAGTGGAGTGTTGAGGACGACAGTAAATTGTCACCCAATCAGTGACAGAGCAATCTGACGACTACACTGCTGACCAAAGGAGGACGAACATCCAACCTTCAGGATAACTGACGCCTATGTGATCACTGAATACCGGGGCAGCCATATAATTCTGTTGCGACCAGTTTTCCATACCCTTGAACACGGTTCGTTTTCCGTAAAGTCAAGCTAAACACAACTCAGCCTGCAATTTTTGAGCAGCATTTATTCACTTGTGTGGAAAAATGATCGTTGTAGGTCTGCTAATGAGGGACACATATTGTCAAAAGATGGAACGGCCGTTCAGGGGTGTATTTCAACTCTTGTAGCTGAGGTTCAACGTAGGTCAGAGCGAAAGATTTTTTCAAAATATCGTGGACTGCCGTGTGGCTGGTGACCACAAGACAGTACCAGTCTGTAGACGAGTCTCACTGAACGTTCTCCATCTGTCGCAATTATGTCGTGGACGTAGTACCCAATAGTCACAGGTACTCAAGTAGCCACTCCGAAGATAAGTTCCACCTGAATCTTTGGTTACCAAACGCCCAGAAGTCGAAAGGTTGAAAAGCCTGATCGTCTCTACGGCATTGTGATAGAATTTCATGTACATTAGAAGAAAAAGTCCAATTAGTTTTTTCTGTGGACTAAATGGAATACATTAACATGTGCCATCCCAATTGGAGCCTGCCCTGACGCAGGGTCACGCTAAAAGCGATACCAACATAGGTTTTTCGATTCGATAGGCTAATCAACTGTGGAGAGGGGGAAGTGAGCGTCTATCGTGCTTGTCCGAAAAATGGGTTGCAGTGTAAAAATCACACATGTTTGAGGTGATGTGTGTGTGTGTGTGTGTGTGCTGTCTCTGTGTGANAAGTTACTGAAGCGTAACAAGGCTCCTGGACCAGACCTCCTCTCTCCTTCTCTTTTCAAGGATGGCGGGGAGAGGTTGATATCAGAACTGACAAAACTCCTCCAGACGATTTGGGAGACTGAAGAGGTACCTCGTGATTGGTGCTTATCAACAGTAATTCCCGTTTTCAAAAAGGGGGCCCGAAGTCTATGTGACAACCACAGAATCAGTCTAGTGTCTGTTGCGTCCAAGTTACTCACTGGCCTCATTTTACGTCGGCTCACTAAACCCAGAGAAAGTCAGATACGTGAAGAACAGGCAGGATTCCGATCCGGTCGAGGGTGCGTTGACCACATTTTTACCTTGCGACGGATCTTGGAACATCGGCACTCTTATAGGCAGCCGACGGTCTTGGTCTTTTTGGACCTGAAGGCTGCTTTCGATTCAGTTGCTCGTAACGTTCTCTGGAACTGTCTTCTTCGCAAGGGAGTACCAGGGAAATACGTGAATCTGTTGAGATCACTGTATGCTCACTCTGCAAGCAGGGTGAGGGTTTATGGACAACTGTCTCGGGCGTTCATCACTTCTAGTGGTGTTCGTCAAGGGTGTCCGATTTCCCCTTTCCTGTTCAATTTTGTCATGGACGACATTTTGGAGGTGCGCTTAAGGAGTCCAGTGGACTTGGTGTTGAGCTTCTTCCTGGCGCTCGGTTGACCGATCTGGAGTATGCGGACGACATTGTCTTACTTAGCCCCTCTGCCGAAGACATGCAGACCATGCTGAACAAGGTGAGTGACCGGGCTGGTTTGTATGGAATGCGCTTCGCACCTTCAAAGTGCAAAGTGTTACTTCAAGACATTTCCACTCCTACTTTCTTATTGCAGATAATCCGCTCGAGACTGTGGTCACCACATACTTAGGTAGCACTATCTCGTCAGTTTGTAATATTGCTGATGAGATATCAGCGAGGATAGCAAAGGCACGAGTTGCCTTTGCCAACCTGCGTCATCTGTGGCGTCGAAAAGACGTTCGATTGTCGCTGAAAGGAAGAGTATATAATGCTTGTGTACGTTCTGTTTTGCTATGGTTCGGAAACGTGGCCTGTTCGCAAGGAAGATATCAACAGACTTGCTGTATTTGACCATCGTTGTCTCCACCAATTAGCCCACATCCAATGGATTGATTGCCGGCTGTTCGCCGGCGCGTATTCCGGAACGCTCGGGATGCGCGATCAATTGGTCAACTACTCACGTTGCACAGCCTGCGATGGTTGGGTCACGTACTCCGTATGCCAGCTGATCGTTTACCGTACCGTACAGTTGGGTAAAACCGCGTGGTGGATCAAGCAACAACGTGGTCACGAAATATGAAGACCCTGACTGCTCCACTGAGTAAAGTGAATAGGTGTCGTCTGCCTGGATGTAGGAGCTCCGAAACGTAGATGAACTAAACGGTAGAGACAGGAACAATCAGCAAAAATTGTACAAAAAGTTCTTCGGAAGCCAAGATACACACACTTGACATGTTTTCGTTGCGGACAGAAATTTCGTGCATACGCCAAAAGCTGTGGAACACAACGGAAATGTACAATAACTCTCACGCTTGTCTAGTGAATGGAGCCTTAGCATCAGAAGTAACATTTGAGTTGCGCGTGGTACTGTAAAATACGTTCTAAGTATGTAGACCGCTTGAGATGGTGGAACGTTTCGTTTACCCAGTTCAAATTAAGTAGGGAACAAAAGAACCATACTGACCATTCAGTAGTCGATTCACAGTGTGTAAGTATGGTTCACCCTTTTTTTACGGCTGACCAAGAGGAGACATATATGTATGGGAATTCATCCACCAGTAAATTCATCAGACTATCTCGATAAAAATTTATTGATTATGTGAATAACCTTGATTATCATTTACATGAATTTCAAAAGCCACCAGATACGTAAACGTGGAAAACAACATTTGTAACGTGCAGGAAGCAACGGTTCAGGTACGTGGTTCTAACGTCAAAGGAGTGTTGGATGGAACTGACAAGCATCAAGAAGGCTCAACAGCCACGGGAAGGGTCTGCAAAACGTGCGAACAGCCAACAGAAACTCTCGATTACTCTGTCAAAGAAGTCCGAGTAGTACAAGTCAAGACCGTCGGGATCGAGCAATCAACGAAATTGTTGATGAAACACCATTCCTTACAATGTCAGCAATGCGACCGTAGTTCCGCCAACTTTGAGCCTAAACTAACTCAATGGCAATTACACCCGTTTACTAGTTTCAAGATCACCTGTTCGAGCAATGTATATCCTCAAATTCCTCGTCCATTTCTGATCAACCTGAAAATATCCACCCCATACGCAACCGAAGCTGTTGTATGACAATAAGTGTCCTGTGAAGCAACGAGTGTTACTGTTACCTCTCCTTAATGAATTCACACCACACTGTCCGTTTTCCTATTCTGTTAGTTATGGTCACGAACGACGGTAACCCGTGTCCTATCGTTCATGGATGAAGCACAATGAAGAGGAGACACAGATACTAAGCGTAAAACCATACATGAACGTTATAAATACATGACGTCTAACATCAGAGCGAACTACATACAGCTCGCTTAGAATCACGTCACGCACTCTAATGTTTGAATTGCTCAATCAGACTTACCGCATTGGGTATTGAGGCAGCTGCAGCACCTACATGGATAGCATCGTACGGTGCTTGATCAGGCCAACCCTGACGACCATCACCAGCGACCAGCTGAATCTGTTTGTCCATTTCGATGCCCATTTCGCGGGCCACGGAACTTTGGCTTAACCAGTTCATCACATTGTCTCGCGACAACTGGTTCAACTCGGGTATATGCTCCACTCCGACAGCAACCCCGGTCTTACCAACCTAGATGTAGCAAGAAAGGAGGTTGTCAAATGTAAGCAGATAGACCAGCTGCCTAAGCAAGCCTAATAAACTTAGAGTGCTTAAAAACTAACTCTGTCAAAACTATAACGGTTGCATGACGACAAGAAACAGCCGCATGAAGGAATGAGTAACAACGCTCTAAACAAAACTGAACACCACCCACACTTGATCGCAGCCTTCGCATTCAGATAAGCCTTTCGGCTAGCCCACTTCGAAAGGAAGCACTAGACTCGAGTTTCGCTCTTATTAGAGCTCATCAGTAGTGCATATCCTTGTCTGGATCGGAGTTTGCACTCTGACCCTCGTGCTTGTGAGACTAGCGTGTTAACCACAACGCCAGCAACATTTATATCACACATTTTACAGGGGAATCATCAAGGGGGGAACGGGAGAACAGGTGGTTAATGAGGTCAGTCACGGTGCAAGTCAAGTAACCACTTGAACCGTGGGTCTTGACAGGCTAACAGGGTGTAGAGCTGGCCAAGACAGATCCAAACCCACATGAGTGGGTTGTACAGGCGAATTCCAATAGCTTCAGCTGTGGACAGAATCCTACGCCTCACTGCCCTCGACTGGGTGGCTTTAACTCGGTAGATTGGACGAAATGCGTCCGTCACATTGACAGAGTGATTCGAATCCACCAGGTGCGATAGTATGGCACTGTTGACAGATTTCGTTATTCCACTGTTGAGCCAAGCTGGGTAGTGTTCCCGGACCCGTTCAGATAAGCGTCTGGTCGTGCGGCCAACATAACTGGTTCCACAGGAACATGAGTATACACAAAACGAGGCTGCAGAAACAGGCACTTTATCTTTTAGGCGTGGGCACAAAACTGGATTGGACGTGAAGTGGACACGTAATTTAGCAGCGTAAAATGTTGTATTAACCGCCCTTGTGAGTCTACGTGTGATAGTTTCAGCTAACATGTCGTCCTTGAACGGGTAATCCGACATGTACAGTTTTCTTTTCCGCTAGATGCAGCTGGTCCCTTTCACTCTGCTGTTGCATAGCTCTGTCTATGAACCTTTCCGGGTAGCCATTTTGTATGAATATTGTACGTATGAAAGTCAATTCTTCAGCAATAGTATCATCCGTGCAAATTCTTACAGCCCTGCCCGTCAAACAGTTAATTAGATTTCTTTTCAGGGCGAGTGGTACAAAACTACTGAAATGAATGTACTGACCATTCCACGTACCCTTTCTGTATATCGCGCGCTGAAATGAAAAATCAGCGACTTAAACGTACATTCCAAAAAACTAATTAATTATTCATTTCGGTCTCCAACGAAAATTGCAAATTTTGGTGTGCGGAGTTGAATATGGCCAAGAGGTCGGTCGGATTTACGTTGTTATCGAGTACGCAAAGGATGTCGTCAACGTACCTCTTATAAAAACTACATTGGCCTACCGCTGAACTCAGTTGTTCGTTTTCTAATTTCGACATGAAAACATCTGCAAACAGTGGTCCCAACGGCGATCCCATTGCGACACCGTCCTTCTGTCGATAAATTCCTTCGTTGAACTTAAATTGCACATTGTAAGTGCACAGGTAAAGTAACTGTTTGAGTTCGGTCAGTGGTATCTGAATATCTATGTCACTACCCTCGATATAATCACATAGATAATCTATAGTCTCCTTTAGCGGAACGTTGGTAAATAAGGATGCGACGTCAAGAGAAAACATTGATTGTCCAATCAAATTGATATCTTTGATTGTATTCACCAGATCAAAGGAGTCGCGTAAGCTGTAGGTCGAGAGTTTCCGCCTGACGGGATCTAGCAATTGTGATAACCATTTGGCTAGTGAGTGGTATGGTGAGTTAGACATGTCCAAAATTGGTCTGAGTGGTACCCCAATTTTGTGGATTTTAGGTAATCCATACAGCCTGGGAATCATGGTTCCGATGGGCGAATTCTTTCAAATGTAGCTGAATCAATAATTCCCTCTGTTTTAAACATCGTAGGGATTTCGATATTGCTTTTCGATCTGAGGGTCTTATCTTTTTCATTATCTATTTTCTGGAACTTGGCCCGATCTTCTAATATGGTGCACATTTTGTTAATATAATCTGCTTTGTTAAGTAATACGATACCAGCACCTTTATCAGGCTTCGAAATTAAGATGTTCTCATTTCTTCTCAAATTTTTCACCGCTACGAGATGTTCCTTCGTGAGAAATTGTTTTGAGGCCGGACTACAGCGTAAGTACTGATAGCAAGAATTCACTAGCGTAGTTTTCAGTTGCTCCGCATCTAGCATCGTGGTAGGATCGAGATCAGACACCTGTGCGTACAAATTCTCAAACTGCACCTCTAAATCCAATTGCCTCGTTTTACGCTGTGGACAACAAAACTTAGGGCCTAGCGATAGTACTTCAAGTAATACTTTGTCCAGATTCAAAGAAGAAAAATTGTGGACGTACTGTGTTTCCAAGTAATCCAGAACGGTTCCCCGCCGAAAGCAGGCCATGGCGGAGGTGCATGGGAACTAATTATTCGGTCTATAAAAAGGATTCTGGTGGTGACGTACAAGAACAACTCGTCTTCGACGAAGTTCTTCATACAACGCTGGTGGAAATCGAGAGGATTCTTAACGGTAGACCTTTAATCAGACAGACAGATGACTTTGAGGATCAATAGACAACTCATCTGTCCCGACTTCGGAGGCCGTGAGCGAGAATCGTTTTATTACTGATGAGTAGTAGGGGGATTTTGGTTTTCATATAGATTGAACATCACCCACAATTGATCGCAGCTGTCGCATTCCCATAGACTTTCCAGTCGGCCCCTTTCGAAAAGAAGCACTAGACTCGAGTTTCGCTCTCATTAGAGCTCGTCAGTAGTGTGCGGGCTAGCAACTTTCATCTCGGAGAGCGTTTCTAACCAGCGATTTGAGTGATCACGATGGACCCTATCTAGGCAGACGACACCTATTGACTTTACTCACTGGAACAGTCAGGGTCTTCATATTTCGCGACCACGTTGTTTCTTGATCACCACGCGGTTTTACCCATCTGTACGGTACGTTAAAAAATCAGGTGGCATATGGAATACCTGACCCAACCCCCGTAGGCTGTGCAACGTGAGTAGTTGACCAATTGATCACACATCCCGAGTGTTCGGGAATACGCGCCGACGAACAGCCGGCAATCAATCCATTGGATGTGGGCTAATTGGTGATACAACGACATGTCAACTAATGAAGCCTGTTGATATTTCCTTGCGAACAGACCACGTTTCTCAACATGACAGCAAAAAGAACGTACACAGCATTGTATACTCTTCATTTAGCGGCAGGGAGTTTTCGACGCCACAAATGACGCAGGGTTGGCAAAGACAACTCGTGCCTTCGTTACCTTCCCTGATATCTCATTAGCAGTATTGTAAACTGACGAGATAGTGCTGCCTAAGTATGTGGTGACCACAGTCTCGAGCGGATTATCTGCAATGAAGAAAGTAGGAGTGGGAATGTCTTGAAGTAACACTGCACTTTGAAGGTGCGAAGCGCATTCCATACAAACCAGCCCGGTCACTCACCTTGTTCAGCATGGTCTGCATGTCTTCGGCAGAGGGGCTAAGTAAGACAATGTCGTCCGCATACTCCAGATCGGTCAACCGAGCGCCAGGAAGAAGCTCAACACCAAGTCCACTGGACTCCTCAAGCGCACTCTAAAATGTCGTCCATGACAAAATTGAACAGGAAAGGGGAAATCGGACACTCTTGACGAACACCACAGAAGTGATGAACGCCCGAGACAGCTGTCCATAAACCCTCACCCTTCTTGCAGAGTGGACATACAGGGATCTCAGCGGAATAACTCATTCCTCTAAAACTCCCTTGCGAAGAAGGAGGTTTCAAAGAAAGTTACGAGCGACTGAATCGAAAGCAGCCTTTAGGTTTAAAAAGACCACAACCGTCGGCTGCCTATGTGAGGCCGATGTTCCAAGATTCGTCGCAG
>LOND01002082.1:28440-45388 GCA_014220965.1 Paragonimus kellicotti | reverse complement strand
TGAGGTGCACGCGAGAGGTCTCCATGTAACACAGTGCTTCTTTCTGTGTTGAAATGCGGTGCTCGAAATATAGAGACCATGGAATGCGCACAGCTGCAGCAGTCTGTCGTCATTGTCAGTGCGTTGTGCTCCGACACTAAACATACCTCCCAGCAGCTTGGCTTTTGAAGAAAGGCGACCAAAGCTAAGTGTTTAAATCTTCGCTAGTATGATGATGTCAGAATGTTTAGTTTGCCTCAGAAGGTCAACGAGGGCGTCGTAGAACGCATCTTTGGTAGCATCCGAACAGCTGTCCGTTGAAACATACGCCGATATAATGGGTCTACAACGCTTTTCTGATTTGTGTCGACATACTTTAACCGATGTATTGAGTCTGACAAGGCATAAGTGACTGCTCACTGGGATCCAATCGAGCAAACGTTGCTTTGCTTTGAAACTCACTGCGATTCCCACTCCAGCTTGACCACAAGATCCAGCTTCGGGGTCACCTTGAGAGAGAAGCGCTTGAATCGACAGTTATCTAGAGGTGAGCTCAAGTGAATAACGGTGCTAGAATCGTAGACTCGCGTCTCCGACACGCAGCACACATCAAGCTCCAGACTTGAGAGAGTACTAGCCAGAGCAGCTTGCTGACCGACTTGTCGGAGAGTGCGGACATTGAAGGTGCCAATGTTTACCAGTTGTCTTGGCTTTAGAAAACAATTATCACCTGGAGGCACATAGAAAGCAGAAAACTTAGGTGGTGGAATAGGAGAGTGGCGTAATGGGCGAATCTTCACTGTCGAGAGAAAGATCACTTCCAGTACTTCTCGGTCGTTTGTGCCTGTAAGTTAAATGTAGTAACTTTTCCTACCTGATTTGGGTTCGATGAGTTACTACACGAATGACTTGACCTAACTTGTCACTCAGTGCATGCGCTGATGAGGTCAGTAGAAAACCAAAAGACGGTCTCTCGATGGAATACTGAAGCAGTTCTGTAAGAGACAGCAACTACATCAGCACGTGGTGTCATCTACACAACGAGTGTAAACGTAAACGGTGAAATAGTTCCGTACATCTGCGTTGACAGTCTCACACTGCCTTGAAGTTTGTCGTAAAGACTTAATCCGTGCAGAAAGAATACATTTCGTTTACCCTCATCAGTCGCACATGCAGGTTATATACGACAGACAAGTTAAAGGTAGACAGAGTATGGACACGCATACATTCACACCACGTATTACGTCATCAACACCAGGCAACCCTATGGGTTGCTTCAACCACTTTTGTGCACATAGCGCCGGCTGGTGAGTTCTGATCGGCATAGCTTCAGGTTCTGATTGCGTAACAATATTTTGAACGGGCTAAGTGGGTCAACTTGGTGACCTGTTATCATGAGGTGTTTAGCAATCGATGATGCGGGATTTCGAGCAACGGGTTCACCGGTTTCAGATTGTTGTGTCATCAGTTGTTTCAACCATTTTCGGGGCGTGTTCCGCTGTTCGCCGAGATAGTTGTCGATCTGTTCTGCCTACATAAACGTCATTGCAACTGCAAGTGAACTGGTAGGTGACTTGAGAGACAGAATAGTTAAACAAACTGCGTTCGCGATCCTGCGGAACTGGTCCTCTGGTGGTTTGAACTAAACGTAGTTGTTTCATTCCCACAAACTTTGAGTAATCAAAATACCGCTCAACAAGTCAATGATTTCTGTGATTTCAACTTGGAGAGAAGTCCTAGTCGAGGGGTCATCGATTGGAGTTAACAGACAGTAACTGTGTCTCCTCTCGAGACGATCGGGCAACCTGATCATTACTCACAAGCGAAAGTGGTTGAGCGTTTCACATATGATAATTCGGTCGTGCCTAATGTGAGGTCAATGGCGCAGTGGTAAACACGGTTGCCTCATGAAAGCGTGGCCGGAGTTCTAGTCCCGGCCGTGGCAAGAATATGCATCAATGGCGTACCTGCATCCATACCATTTCTAGTTCTTCCGCTTAGACTTCTATTAATTTTCAACCTTCTTAGTAACGTTTTCTTCTAGGATATTCCACGTCACTGTTGAGGTGAGCGGCAGCCCGAGCCACAGTACCTTTTGGTCAGGCTCATGGCTGTACGATGTTGATGACCCTACAAGCAACATACGCACACAACGGCAACGCTCCTGCAGGTGTGCTTGATTGGCCTTCCCTAACGGTGCCAAGAAAACTATGAGCTCCAGCTCAAGATAACACAACCTGCGATGGCTAACCTACTCATAAATGTCTTCATTTGTTTATTCCAAGTCAATCGGCAATGGTCCGCAACTTCGGTGAACCAGGTTCGTGGTGGCAGATCGTTAGTTGGAATTCTGAGTTCATAATTCAACAATCCTTAACCACTGAGCAATTAAGCCGGCTCGACCCTCGCGACTCAGAGTCGGTGGCTGAGACGTTAGGTGAGATGGCGGCTAATCGAGCTCAGTGGCGTGAATGTTGTCGTTGTTTGGCCGAGTTGTCTGTGAAGTGAGTGCACTTAATGACGCGGGGCAGTGAAAGCCGTAAGGAAGCTGTCTTGCTGATGACGCCTTACTTTCACTTACAGCTCGGTTGTTTGTTTGCAAGGTGTAGGCACCTTGATGTTGAATATAGACGTAGCTGTTTTTAGTAGTTAGGTCCCTTCCCGTCCCCTTCTTTTTTCTTCTCTCTTCCTATACAGGGTTTTTTTTCTTCTTCATGGTTGTGTGGCAGTTAAGCATCAGTGTGAACCACTGATGTATTGCTGTCTATGATGATGATGGTAATGATGATGATGAGTACGCATCCCTCCATTAACTACACCATTGCTTATTTGTCATCGTCGCCCGGTGCGTACGACCAGCGCAGGTGTCGATATTCAATTGCCCGAAGGCGGTTCACGTCCCACACCCTAGACGGAAATGTTTTGAAACAATAAAGTAAACCTGCTTTCACCGTCGTCTAATACGCGCACCATATAGGAGTCACGGGAATGATACCTCTCTGACACCAGATAGAACTTAGATTAGCGAAGACTACTCTAAACCTTGGAGATGCCAAACTATACATTTCCTGTAACCTCTTGACTACCGGCGAACTTTACATCATAAACGGAAGAGATTAAATTCGCATGGAATAGTGCTTTTAGTATTTTTAATGTGTAACTTATTAATAGACTCAAGGAATTGACGTTGTATCGTCTTTGCAGTATACCATGCACGCGGATCGTCCAATACTTCCGACTAGTGACGTCACCACGTCAACTGTTGATAAAACCGCCAGACTCCGGTACAGACAGTGATCTCAGAGAGACAAACATTAATCAATTACAGACAAGATCACTGAAGTCCGCTGTCCAGTTTGGGTTGGAAGAAAGTGTAACGTCAATTTATGGAACATCTTGGCGTGGACTGGGAATCCATGCACAGACGAACAACAGTGAAGTAGATTCAATACAGACTGGGGTTGGGTGCAGAAAAGGTTTAACGTTTGCATTATGAGGAGTTCTGTTTGAAGTTTCCAAAATAAGACTAACACATTGCCTAGGTAATATTGATTTGAAATACATTGTATAGCTCGTTGTTTGGAGTTGCACAGGAAAAAACAACGCCATAAAACGGTTTGGAAACAAACGGTCCCCTAGACATGGGTAGATGTCGAACACATTAAGAGAAAAAGATGTCAACAGACACCATAGTCAGTAGGAACTATGGGAGATAAGTGAAGGAGCAGAGAAACAAACGGTATTCGACCGTTGTAATAGCTTCTCGCAAGCTTTTACAATGGAAATCAACCGGCAACGATCGCAACCGATATGCTTGGGGGGACCTATCATAAACTGAACGTGTCACATTATTCAACCGATACTTTTGTCACACAATGACAAAATGCAATGACAATAAGCATAACAACTAAAACGAAGGTCATTTAAGCCCATCCGATTGCAAGGAAATCCAAAGAACCGGTTTTCAACATCTGTCATCACATTAAATTTGAATAGGAAAAAGCGTCCATGAGTTTTGAGGAGCACGCTGAGCTGCTTCGATGCCCGGCCCCATCACTGTGACATGAATATGTCAACAAATGACACGAACACGAACATTCAAGCAATGGGTTGTAGGTAGGTTGAAAATAATACAATCGCTCAGCCTATACGT
This sequence comes from Paragonimus kellicotti, assembly GCA_014220965.1. Lineage (NCBI taxonomy): Eukaryota > Metazoa > Platyhelminthes > Trematoda > Plagiorchiida > Troglotrematidae > Paragonimus > Paragonimus kellicotti. The sequence continues at coordinate 41,256 of LOND01002082.1, read as the reverse complement.
TTAGTTGACGTAACTCTACATCTATCACAACTGCTCCACATACATATAACTTCCGAATAATCAAAACAGAATCACATTGTCATGAATGTAAGCTCACCATGAGTGCCATACAGGCGGTCAGGTAACCGGTACCAGATCCAACGTCCAGCGCATGCGCCCCGGGAACAAGCTTATCCTTTAGGGCTTCAAGTGCATGTGCATGCTGACACATCCCAAAGGAGAAAATGGTATAAACATTTGCTGTTATCAGTAACGAGCTGGTAAGTAAGCAAAAACAGTGGGAACAATGGCAATTTGAATCACGCTCTGAATCACTATCGACCTATGTTAGTTTTCACGTAACACACGCGATATATATATATATATATATATATATATATATATATATATATAATCGGATAAGCCGGCCGTGGTTGTGTACGTGTGATCTAACCAGGTGAAAAGCGATGAGCGGAATCTTGCATTTCTCATACGCTTCTCCGTCTTCTACCTGGTTTTGACTGGATACACGGTGTATATGCAGCATCGTATGTGGTGCTACTCAAGTCACCTTTGGTGATATGTGCACAGACACCATTTGGGTTCGGTCACTGTGAGATTAGCTATTCCATATGCGGACGCCATTAACTACCTATCTGTATGGCAGATCATCTGGGAATGTCTTGGTTGGAATGTAAGAATGGGAAGTAATCGATATTCTCGCTTATATATCATTCAGATCAATAAAGATTGGTATACGGTAAAGAACTTAGATTTTCCTTGAGATATTAAGCTGAAATATCTCATAAAAAATGATGCTGAGTTTCAAACTTCTTGCGTGCCCATTCCAATTGAGGACACTACATTCACGTGTCGTAGAAGTTGGTAAAAAAGTGAATGGATTGCTTATCTCCGTCCGCTTGAGTTGTTAATAAACTTTTATATACGATTATCTGGTGATTGCCTCGTTTTGATTATTTTTTACACTCAACCGTGATATATATATATATATATATATATATATATATATATATATATATATATATATATATATATATATATATATCGTCAACAGTGAACTTGAGGTCACGAGACTTCACATGCGCCACAAACAGTGCTAACTGATCAAAGGATTAGAATAACAATTTTACACCAAGCCTATAGAAAAAAGACTTACCATATGTGGAGCGCTGATAGTCGCCGCGTATCCGATAGATAAAGGTCGGTCTTCATATGGGTTGTGTTTTGTGAACAATTTCCGATCCACGGAGAGCATTGCGTTTTTGACACTCATGGACTGTATCACGTGATTCTCTGATGGGGTATGCAACGCATCTAGCAAGAAACTTACTGTAAAGATTGTTGATAAGCTCTTCATGAGTCCTCCCACTGGAGTACCAAGCCATGGCTGAAAGCAATGAAGCAGACAGGAGACAGAACGCACTAAATCGTATCAGGCGGCTAGTGCATTTGCACCAGGAACGAATTCGATTCATGAGGATGGCTAAAGCGTCACTAGTTGACCGGCAATAGATTTTTGAACTCTCCCAGGATGTTCTTGACCAAACAAAAACCGACGGATAGCTATGAGTATAATGGTAGTGGTGTAAGTGATAAGGGTAGCAAGTGAGAAGTTGAGCAAGACAGTCCCAAAGAAATCGCACAAATGAAGGAGTTATACCATAACATATAAATAAAGTGTGACTAGTTTCAGAACAGATTACGCTAGTGCCAAAACAAACGCTCGAACGCGGAATTCGGGACAAACTATGAAAGAGTTCAGCCGCTGTGAGAAATAATCTAACAATGTAACAGATGTCATAAAACATCATGCTCAGAAGGTACTAAACAGACACTGAGCTTATAGTTTGCGGACTAGCATTCGCTATGAGTTCTATGATTGAAATTCAGCATTATCATCGCTGATGTCATCTTAATAAAAAGAAAAAAACTATCAAACAATTAAGAATCTACCAATCAAATATGTTAAAGGCACAGTGCAGGCGAGTAAACGTAAGCGAAGCACTCTGAGACTAAAACAAAAACAAGAAATGTTGTGTTGTAACAGCAAAACAATGATGCTAACTCGACTGTCTGGAACAAAATTTTCATTGTCGGAACACTCGGATTCGCGACATCTGAAAGTCCCGACCAAAAGCGTCAGAAAAAAACGCGGAAAACCACTTCATTCGTTAAGTCAAGAGTGTCGTGCAAATGCCTTGTGTTTATAGGCTACGAACAATCTCTAGGGAGAAACAGAAGTTAAACCACCTTCTAGAAATGTTCCACGTGAACAGATTGGTCGGCAGACATGCAATCAGCACATCTGGACATATGGCAGCGTTTGAGAACACTGTATTCTAATTCCATACTAGAAATTTACGGCAGGAAGCAGCCCATTCCTACAATAAGCCTCAATTACCATTTGTTTGGTCTTTCCTCATGTATACTGAAAGAATTTCTCGCTGAAATCCGAAATGACAAGTGCATCTGCACTAACATAGTACCTTACTAGCGAATCTAGGATAGGCCACTTATATCCGGAACACCACAACTGTTACTGTGTAAGCTTTGGTAATTTGACAGCACTCAAGCAATCGATGTTCCCGAGGGACACATGATATTAAGCATTGGTGTGGAGTCCAGTTCGAAAATTCGATCAACAGACAGTACATATATTTAAATCAAAAGCAGTACTATGCATTAAACTTGGGCGCCACAACGAGTGGATAGAAGGGAAACAAATTCAGTCGGGGTAATAAGGAACATGCGGTCCAACAAGGACATCATTGACTTTTACCTCCCGCCATTTCTGAAAATATGTCCAAGCACAAGTACACAGCTCATTGGAACTCAACTATGAAACGGGTGATGTGCTAAGAAATAAGGTATCAGTACCAAGGCCTCCACTCCTCAAACGAACTCCTTACGTTGTCCACTCTGACGCCTTCGGCCTAACCCTCGTCATACGAAACGTACATTGCGCGGTAAATGATCAAACACTGTTCAAAAACCTAACCGGAGCTACCAGAAACTACATACCAAGACCAACAAACCTAGCCAAAAATCAGACTTATCCAGTTCAGAAACAAACCAGCAGGTCGTGCTACAGACGACTCTGTGTTCCCATCACATGCACGCAATGATAAAACACTAGTAATCAGAAGCAAAGCCTTAAAGCATCAGTCATACGGACGGAACCTCGCAGGCATACGTAGGGACTGTAAGGATTACGGTATTGTACATTATTATTCAATGCACAGCTGATGTCAAACAGGTACTTCAAGTGTTCAATACTGACAAACATTAGTTAGTCGTGAGGTAGTACATTGCAGTTACGAGTCAAACCGATCAACTGAAAGCACTAACTCAGTGACACTTTGGGAGGTTTGTATGACGTGACACACTGGGACGATAACGTAAGTGTACCTTGAGTCGGTTACTCAAGGACGGTTCTGTATCCGTTAGAAGAAAACTTTCAATAAACCTGAACAGAAAGGACGAGACTGCACCATCTTATCACACACAACGTAGGATATTAAAGGACGACAACAGTTCACTGTATACCATAAGTCAGCACGACGTCTGATGATAATGTTCACTTGCTTCTCAGACATGACATTCGGAGTGACATTGATTTCAGTAACTAATTGACCAACTATGAGAAAATTCCAGAGAGTTGTCCTGTTAGTCAAGTCGGAAGTCCGATGAATGCCCAAAAAGATAGTAAGTGTCGGCCTTATGTGGGAATAGACAGGTTCCCGCATCCGGCGAAAAGTAAAAAATACGACCAATGCATCGGAAGTCAGAGGACGACCATGTACATGATTCGCAGGTCGTTAACCACATTATGGTTAGCTTTTGAATAACTTTTGAGTGGCCGGAATCGGGTTTACACCTTGATAACGTCTAAGTAGGAAATCCCTTCTTGAAGACGGAAGTGACTACCATCATCAGAGACAGAAATACATCAGTGGCCCCCACCGATGCATAACTGCCACATAACCATGAGGAGGGAAAAAATACTCTTTGCAGAAAGAGAAAAAAAGGGAACGTGATGGGACCTAACTACCAAAAAACAGCTATGTCGATATTTAGAGACTCAGCAACAAGGTGCCTAAACCTTGCAAAAAAACAACCAAGCTGCAAGTGAAGTGACTGTGGTTGAGCAACAGTCCGCTGGGAAAGGATATATATATATATATATATATATATATATATATATATATATATATATAAAGGCAATGTGTAAAATCTTAGTAATTGCAGTCCCTCTGTAGGATTGCAAAACTAGACCTGCATGCCCAGTGATTTTTCAAGATTGTCTGTTTCCGATCATCCGTAGCCTAAACGTATCGCGTCTAGGTAAGATAGTAAAATCATATAGAAAATGACACCATTTGTCAGCATGCATTCAAAACCGTCAGGCGTGGCATGCCAATAAGCGCGTTGACCAGAGAATTAACCTTTCTGATCTGAGTGTTTGGATGAAAACTGGCCAATAGTTCAGCATACTGTGGACTCTTTGAGACATTCATTGGACAGGAAACGTTACGCAAGTAAACAGTATAGCATAAAACACAATGTACTAGGTTTAACAAACGTCTGTTTCATCGAGAAGCAGGTTTTGATCTTAACAACTGTTGAAAATGTAACGACAGTACTCTTCAGTATGACGGAACCAAATAGTGTAAAAACGTAACATCCTAATCCACAATTACGAAAGACCTATTACCATAACCACTACAAAATAATAAGCGCAGTCCCAAACCTCCAGTCCCTCCTGCAGAACATACGCAAAGCGGTTAGTGGAATCCGTTACCGGACTAACCTATCGCCGTGACCAAAGTCAAGAGAAGTTTGTGTACTCGCATCATGACCAGTGGCGTGCGCTGAATCGTTGCGGTTTCACTCACGTACAAACTTATCGAGCACAAACCGGAGTGAATATGACCAAAGGGCAAATAGTTCAACCAACAAATGTCGGTCAACTAGTTAGTATGTTGGCGTGGAAGCGAAACCTCTATCTCTCGGAAACAAAAATTGAGACTCACCAGTAGTAAGTTCCAAGCTACAGAGGTAAGCAGATGCTGAGAATATAAGACAAGAGAAGTTTTAATACAACAGACCAATAAATTTTATATAGGGGTGAGGAAAACAAATTTATCTTTGCTGATAAACCAAACGAAGTATTCAAGAAACAACATGCCAGCAAGATTGAAGAAAATAAAATAAAACAGGCGAATACGACCCACGTTCCTGAAAAAGACAGATGGCTAACCAAACGACGCATGACATTGAATGAAAAGGTGTATAGTCGAGTTCACTTATCATACGTACTACTAGACACGGGTAAATAAACAGCTGACTCGCAGTAGATAGTGATACGGATTGGGCCACCGTCTCATATATCAATAACCAGGAAGATTATGCAAGGAAATTAACCAAGAGAAAGAGTTGGATTAAATAAAAAGAGGATGCATGCAAGTGAGTGATGCAAGTCGCAACGTCGGATAAACCCATCGATTAGCAACTTGAATGATTACAATATCCCCAAACAGACAAGCATCACTGATTGACTTTTCTTAAAGGAACAATCAAAGAGTATAATTGGCGATCACATTGTGACAACCATGATAGTTTTCGTCAATCCTTTCTTAAACCTTAAACAGGTTAACTTTCGACGCTAATTAAGAAGCCTGTTCTGGCTTTAGGAAGGATAAACACACCTAACACTGTACAAGGAGTTGCTAAGAAAACCACAGCAGTAGGATTTCGGAGTACAATATGCGAGTTTCATCACGAAATTATTGATCGGTAGCCACACGAGTAACAAAGGTTTTACGGAGACTTAACTCTTACCTATTTGCTGGTTTTCGAGAGACGGAGGATTTATTCAACTTTTTGATTACAAACGGGCTATAAGGTCACAACGAAAGCTACATAATACATGTTTCCGTGACAGCGGTGGCCCATTGGAATAGGCTACTGACAACCGGAGACAATGCAACTTTTAGGAAACGCTGCTGTTTTTACTTGCTTAATATTAGTTAGTGAACGGTATACTACTGCCATTTCTTTCATCGCATGGGTTGAATATTTATACCGTGTTTATAAAAAGCGGCGCTCTAATTTCTTTATGATTACCTCAAAGAAAAGTTGATGGTCACGTGGCATTCTACGAAAATCCTGCGGACGTGAGGGACTTAGACTGTCAGACACACGGCCGAATACTAAACACCAACATCCACTTTGCCGTAGGTAATCTCATCGAGTAATACTGGACAGTGCAAACGCTTAGCTGATATCCAGAGTGTACCACACAACTACCATTGATTGTACACCTTTAGGCACTGACGAACGATCATGCCGCTCACGCGAGCACTTGTACTGTGGTCCTATCGTACATCGAACTGAAATATTGCACAGGGTTACTGCGACAGTCATCATATTTCTGACAATGTTGGGAAATAACACAATTAGTTCTAGTGTCGTCTTACACTGACGGCACCAACTATAAAAAAAGAAGACTGATCGAAAGCGTGCTAGAATCTGGCCTACCCTTTTGATGGACGCAGTGAACAAAGGTCAGCGGCACCCTATCAGACGTCGTAAATCGACAACTACAACGTACTGAACACCTGGGAGAAGTAGCGCCGAGTTCATACCGAGCATTCCACGGCAGGTACACATGAAAACACGTGCGTAGAGCCGACATGTGACATCACAGTTATAACCAGAATTCTCAGGTCACTACAGATCCCCTTAGTTAGACCGAGTTGTCTGTGAAGTGAGTGCATTTAATGACGCGGGGCAGTGAAAGCCGTAAGGAAGCTGTCTTGCTGATGACGCCTTACTTTCACTTACAGCTCGGTTGTTTGTTTGCAAGGTGTAGGCGCCTTGATGTTGTATGTTTGAATATAGACGTAGCTATTTTTAGTAGTTAGGTCCACTTCCCCTCCCCTCCTCTGTTTTCTTCTTTCTTCCTATATAAGTTTCTTTTTTTCCTTTGTTCTTCTCCGTGGTTGTGTGGCAGTCAAGCATCAGTGTGAACCACTGATGTATTGCTATGATGATGATGATCCATACACGTAAAGCCAGAAAATACAACCACCGTCTACAATTGTACAACTTTTGTTTACACGTCGCCCCGTTCAATTTCATTTAAAGGCAATTTGGTTCCACATTTGACGCAGCCGCGTTGACTCATTTCTTTTCAACCGCGTGCCTAGCATAGGAGGTAATGTTCGCGCCGACAGTGTTGGTATTGCCTAACCGGTGTGCAGTTAGATTCATATGGAAAGCCTGACTGACTCAGGTATATCCCACTGAGTCCAACTCCCGTGTACATCGGCATGGATCTTGAAATATAGCCCTAACGTTCCGTCTCATCCCGCACATGACTAAGTAAACACCGATCGTAGAACTCGTTGAATTTACTCAAGCCGTGGAGACAGTCAACATGCTCCAGAATGACACTTAAACCAGTTGGAATCTTATATGGACAGTGAAGGATGTCATTAAGTTAGAAAGTGTTAGGAACGAAGTTGTTCGCTCGTTGCCAAACATCACTGCTTTGAGTTTTAGTGACAGATCGATAAACAAAGGATATCAACCTCGTATGCCTGTACCAACAGTGGAATCAGACGGTCGATGGCCAGCGAGAGGATGGCGGACGAGCAGACATGGAGTAGTCATGTATTCCTCATCAGAATATTCCGAAAAACTTCGCGACGTTTCACTAGCGAATGACAGGAGTCAAATGGTTAGATACTGTGGTCCGTTAACTTCCATCAACTAACGCTGTTAGATACAGTGCTTTAGTGTGAACTGTGCAGTAAATCTCGAATGAAGAGGCCATGATTACAATTACAGGTAAGCTGTCAATTAAATCATGATAAAGCCACAGAAGTACGTTTGCTTGGAAATAATGTGACCTGAGTAGAAAAGTGAGGAACGCGTTTATGCGTGAGGTGAAGTGGGTGATAAAAATGAGTGGAGAAAAATGAAACAAACGCACACAGTTAGCTTACGCATCAAAGGTTCACTCATGTGACAATCAAGTGCCACGCAACATACATACTTCGTAGCCACAAGCGAAACTGTTAACTTTTTCAAAATGGAATTCCTCGGTTAGTACTGTCATTCAACTTGACCTCGTGAAAGAGACAGTAGGACCACTGGAGTCTAACCGTGTGCAAATCCAGTGTTTGGTTAAAGAAGAGTATGTTTGAGACGTCAATCATACCCAACGGAAGAGTCCCAATGTGAAATTACAACGAGAAAAATATGCCGACAAAGCAGCTGGCACCGTCTGTGTGCTAGACCACTGGTGTGACTCCATTGGTAGGCAGCGTTTGCGATGCAGTGAATAGTTTGGCCTGCTATACGGTAAGGTAAGGTCCCATTCACAGTCGTCCGTAAGTCATATCATGTTAATGGTCTGTATAGGGTGCGCGTAAATCGCCTAGCTTCAGTGGGAGTACCCCCAAGGTTTATTTCTTGGGCTGCTCCTACTTTTGATATCTATAATTGATTTTTTCCTCTAATTGCCTCTCAGTTATTACTATTTGCTGACGGAATAAAAACGTGACGTGTCGTGAACACTGATAACGAATATCTTATCCTTAACACTATTTAACTGGTATCAAATGAACCGAATAAACTTTAATGATGGCAAGTGTAATGTTATGCATATCCGAAGCTCTCCGAGTACCACTCAATATCTTGACAGGTACCTGTTTCAGACAATTCCTACAGAGAAGGACTTGAGAATCGTTGTTTCGCACTTTCTCGAGCTTTCCGAACGTTGAAGCGAACGTGAAAAAAAGACTAGTAACATCCTGGCGTTACCGTAACGTTTTTTGGCCAGTTCAATCCTCGTTGTTTTGTTTCTTTATAACAGTTTCAATCAACCGCATCTTGAGAAAGGAGCTGTAGACTGGCCGTCATATCTCCAAAGTGACAAGTTGCTCGTGAAGTGTGCAACGTCGTGCCAACAAGGCAGTTCGGGGCCTGGAAACTAAGTCACATGAAAAAAGACTGACATCTCTGAGCATGTACTCCTTACAGTATTGGCGGCTTAGTGGTGAATTGGTGTTTATCTTTTTGACATTGAAATTTGATCATCCGTGCCGATTGATGCGCAACAGGTGAGACAGCACGACATTGAGGGTCACCCCCCCCCCAAACTGGAGACCCAACATGCATACTTGGTCTTTTCTCACTGCGTGTTTGTAACGCCTGGAATGCTCTATCCGAATATGTCATTTCTGTTAACTGCGTAGCAACTTCCAATGCTCGCCTTGACAGAAATTTATCGCCTTCGTTCAGATATTGTACCCTTTTTCTCCGTTTCAGCCCACCGCCGATGAACTTAGGATTCTGTGCATCGAGATACGGAATTCTCAAAAATTCTTGTTTCCTACTTCTGTCTCCAGTCCAGTGACGGGAACCTTGTTGCTTTTGGTTTCTATCACTGATCTATTAGATCAGTTGCAGGCGCCTGCCTTTTTATTCGCCGATATGAAAGTATGGGGGACTGTCTCTACAGATGAGGACAGTGAACTATTACAACAGGGCTTGGACACGGTATCAGTAAAGAAAGTTCAATGGAGCTTGCCTCTAAACCCACAAAATGCTCCTTTATGCACCTGGGGATATCATGGATGTTAGGGCATATCATGTTGGAGGCCACTTGTTAACACAGTGTAACAGCGAATGAGGTCTCAGAGTGCTGGTGTCAGAAATTCTCAGAACACAGGCTCACACCACGCAGGCCTGTGTTAAAGCTAGGAAGTGCTTGGGGCTATCCATCGATCCTTTGCTAAAGTGTCCAGGAGGCCTTTTGTTTACTCTTCTCATCTCATGTTCGTCCGAACACTGGAGTACGGCTACGTCGCAGGGGTTTCCTGTAAACAAAGTAGAGGTTCCTTAACTTGAAAGAGTACAGAGGACAGCCACGCGTATGGTTTGTTAGGATGAAGGGCCTCTCCTACAACACGGCGGCTAGAGTGTCTGAACGTACACCATCAGGGTTACCGACGATTCCGCCGTGACCTTATTGTGATGCGCATTTTGCGAGGTGAAATGGACGAGGAACTCAGAGCTCACTTCCACCTCCGAACTGAGCACAAATTCCGAGGCCAGTCTCTCGCGAGTCTCAAGCAGCGACCATGACGACGAGCTTTGGATTTCGTCTGCCTCGACGGGCCATCAATAGCTAGAATGTGCCAGCAGCGCAGGTTGTGCTAACAGCCAACGATGTGGTATTTAAGCGGTTCCTGGATGTGCATATGGTCGCGCGCTGGAACGAAGACAGTTAACGCCCCACTTGTTCCGGTATCGAGACGCACAATGAAGAGGATGCAGTAAGATCGTCTTCGACGTCTCCAAAATCCTAAACTCCGTGCGGCGTGAAAGCTGCTTGCTAGTATCACCGTACCCGTTGACATTACCATGCATACGTAAATTTATTACCAAACACTAACATCAAGGTTAGCGTGTTGGCGTGAGTACCACCGTTTTATTTTTGGCTGTATAATGAATTTACGCCGTCATCACCACTGTAGGCTACATTCACTAGGATAACAATGTTTTAGCTATCACCGTTGGGAACGCCACCTCAACCAGTCTGACGCTTGTTTGAATTCTGAAGGTCGACTGGAGTTTCCGTCGACATTCGTCCTCTCTGGCGGCTGTCGTGCGGTTGTGCTTAAGGTTCTCTCACGTCCAACTCCCTAGCGCCTTTAACTGTTGCGTTGAAGTCTGCTTGTGAACGGTGAGTAAATCAATAAACAGTTTGTTTGCAGATTCGTCATCTTCTCATTACGACTTCCGATTTGCGTTAACTTAAGTCTGTGGAAAGTTCGGGCATACGAACCAAAGAGTAAGGGGCTAGATTCACGGCAAGGTTCACACAGTCGGTGATTTCTGCCTTCTATCAAGGAACAATGAAAAATCCATCGAAGCAACAACAAAAAATTTCAAGTGGTTGAGCATCGCGAGTCATGGCTGGGCGCGTAGATACTGGGCCCCCTTCGTTGCGCGACATCAGACGGATTCAAGTAGAGGGGATATTTGGCATAGCATGGGGCACATATGGGTGTTCACTTTAATATTTAATCACAGATGCTTGGTTGACATGAAAAGCATACAATAAGGATCTAACCACCTTATAAGAAAGTGAATGGAGCGAGTAAATCGGTCCTACTTTGAAAGCAACAAAGCCAAATCTAAATAAGATATGAAAGGAAGACTGTGGGCTACACAAACGTTGCTTACAGCCAAGCGCCTTCCGAATTTATTGAATGACCTTCAAATATAGCCTAGCGTAAGACGCAGTCGAAACTAGCAAGGGAGCACAGAGTGAATTGTAACTGCGTAACAGAACGTGCTGCCGTTGTGTAAGCCTTATTTCGGTTTTCGTTTGTGCGTCGTGTGCATGGCCTACTGGACCTTTGGCTTGTGTTCCTTCGTGGTGTTTCTTTCTACAGGACTGAAGCCACCAGTTCGGCAGAACACTGCCCCCTGTATCTCCACGTTACCCCAAAGTTGGTCCACAAGTTGTGCGGGCATCAGGGTAGAGAAACGTCCGGCTTGCATGGTACATTAGTTGACGTTTTTAACGACTTTGGCTATTTATGTACAGGGTAGTGGCTAGGAGTCCAAATCACACGGATCCATTCAGTTTGGGCGTTTTGTAGTGAGATCACCTTCGACGTCCCCAAAATCCTAAACTCCCTGCGACGTGAGAGTTGCCTTACCAGTACCACCGTGCCTGTTCACATTATCTTGTGAATGTAAATTTACTACAAACCACTAACATCAAAGTTAGTGTGTTGGCGATTTCAGCGATTTGTTCACGGGTTCGAGGTTGCAGGCCCAATTCACCCGGATTCAGTCAGCTTGTCCGTGTCTGTGCCTTTTAAACAAACTACCATAAGTCAGACAGTTGGTCCACGACACCTACCCTTACATTTTTGATTTAAAAGAGACCTTGGCTTTCCAGCTGACATCAGTGATAACGAACTGCATGTTCCTGGGTACTCGTTGTACCGAACAGACTCCTCCCGTGGACGCATGGGAGGCTGTGCTGTCTTTCTGAGCCAGAAGCTCCCGGTGCCAACTGTCATAGAGGAATTTACCTCTCCAGATAAATGCGACGGACTGTGGTTCAAACTCCAACTTCGTAGTCGTGACGCGCTCCTTGTCGGTGTTATTTACCGATCGCCGTCGTGCAGCGCATCCGACGACGAGGCCATACTTGCAGCCCTAGACTGTCTCTCGTCTACACAACGTTTCCCACACTCCCATTGTGAGTGATTCAACGCGCCCAAGCTCAACTATATAGCTGCTTCTCATGAGGACTCTGCCTGCGGATTTTCGAAATCCCTCGCATTGTTGATCCATGAAGAAAGCCTGGACACAACATGTCGAACTACCTACACGCACCGCCCCGACCAGACGTCCTCCTTGCTTTATCTGGTTATCACAACTGGAGCCCACCTGGCAGATAGTGTGGTCATCAAACCACCGCTGGGACATGGTGACCACGTGTTAGTAGCTTTCGATTTTATCTGTTGCTGGTTCCAAAATGCCATAACAAAGACTTCATCAAGAAATTTCCAGAAGGCCGGCTGTGGCGCACTAGACATTCTTAAGTAGACTCAACCTTTTGTCTGACCCAGTGAACTCGAACTACCTTTCGTTCAAAGCCACCATTCAAGAAGCTGATGAGGCATTTATTCCTCGCAAACTATGGAAGTTCTCTTGATCACCGCTTTCGCGGAACATACGTCGTTTTCTTGACCTACGTTCCCGCCTATTCTTTAAACA
>LOND01002081.1:35702-53244 GCA_014220965.1 Paragonimus kellicotti | reverse complement strand
TCATAATCATCATCATCATCATCATCATATCAGCCATGAGCCTGACCAAAGGTACTGTGGCTCGGGCTGCCGCTCACCACAACAGTGACGTGGAATATCCTAGAAGAAAACGTTACTAAGAAGGTTGAAAATTAATAGAAGTCTAAGCAAAAAGAACTAGAAATGGTATGGATGCAGGTACGCCATTGACTGCGACACACCGCCATCTCGGATAGCGTCTCCAACCAGCGGTTTGAGTGATCACGAGGACCCCATCCAGGCAGGCGACACCTACCCACTTTACTCAGTGGAGCAGTCAGGGTTCTTCATATTTCGTGACCACGTTGTCGCTTGACCACCACGTGGTTTCACCCAACTGTTGGTGGTCTCAGTATATAATGCCCGGTACGGTAAACGATCAGCTGGCATACGGAGTACGTGACCTAACCATCGCAGGCTGTGCAACGTGAGTACCGTCACAACGAGACTGGACCTTGACGTGGTGTGACGGCTTGCGCATCTCGATGACCTATTGGGCTAAACTGGACGGTGTGATCACCACACCGATAGAGTCACTCATACCAGGCAGGCCAATGGGTAGAGGTCTGACAAACCAGTCTCCTGGTCCTCCAGGTTGGGGGTTGGAAGAAGGTTGGCATCTTTTTCCGGAAAAAGTACCAGTTCTGGTACATTGCCACCCAACCGCTGCCTTGCGGTACAGGCTTTTGAGCCAAAGGCTTTGGTTGAGAACCCTAATCGTTCTCCTGTCTAGGTCTGGGCGTCCTGGCAGTATCTCAGCCCACACACAACCATGAATATTCACAACAACAATAAATCCATACTGCATCGGCCGTCTCGCAGTATAAACCGGGTCGCCCTATCTGCTGCATACAGCAGGGTGGATAGGCGAAAACATGCTACTGCTGACCCCTCCCCCACTGTCCTATCAAATTTAGCTCTCAGGCCCCTCCCGACCTCCATTTCTGATAATTACTCTACAGGTCCCACAACAGATGTAGCTAACTGTAGTAACACTGAGCCGGTAAGTTCCGTCTCTTGCCTTTCAGCTTCAGGCCTCCCTCGTCCCTTGCTTAGACCTAGAACGCGAATTAATATAGGTGCCTTCAACGTTCGCACGCTAAAACAGATAGGTCAGCAAGCGGCTCTCGCACGAACGCTAGACTCGTTGCACGTTGATGTCTGCTGTATCTCGGAGACTAGAATCCATGACAGTAGTCAACGTATGAAACTAACAGCACCTGCATTGTCTACCGGATACTGGTTATACACTTCGGGCGACTCCACAGTTATTGTTATTATTATTATTATTATTGTTATTGTGAATTATTCATGGTTGTGTGTGGGCTGAGATACTGCCAGGACGCCCAGACCTAGACAGGAGAACGATTAGGGTTCTCAACCAAAGCCTTTGGCTCAAAAGCCTGTACCGCAAGGCAGCGGTTGGGTGGCAATGTACCAGAACTGGTACATTTTTCGGAAAAAGATGCCAACCTTCTTCCAACCCCCAACCTGGAGGACCAGGAGACTGGTTTGTCAGACCTCTACCCATTGGCCTGCCTGGTATGAGTGACTATCGGTGTGGTGGCCACACCGTCCAGTTTAGCCCAATAGGTCATCGAGATGCGCAAGCCGTCACATCACGTCAAGGTCCAGTCTCCTGACGGCGCTAAGTTGACCGACATGGGATATGTGGATGACGTTGTCATGCGTAGACTTACTGCCGAAGGCTCGCATACAACCTGGAACGGATTGGATTGCCCGGCTGGTTTGCTCGGACTTACGAGGTGTTACATGAGGTCTGTGACATTCTCATTTTCACGTTCTCCATCGCAGGCACTCCGCTCGAGACTGTGGACCGTTTGGACACATCTGTCAAAATTATTTATTGGCGCAAATGAATCTGCTCACTCACACTAACCAAAGGATTTGTGGCTGACCCCGATGGAGTCAGCTTCGACGCGTCTATCTAATTGAATCCGTTAAGTGATCTAGGACGTGACGCGCACGGATACGGCTATCAGATTCCTGTTGTTTTCTCTGCTCCCTCGAATGAGCAGACTAATGCCACACACTTCTGTTGATGCGATAAGGCGTGCACCGAACTTAATCCACAATGTTTGCTGCCATATCTCATGAAGTAACAATGTTCTTGAGGCGTTTTGCATGACATTCTTCAGATGTCTGGTTAGGACACCATATATGAGATACACTGTTGGACTTTCGTGGATTTCAAAGTTCTCACTTGTTTGACCGTGCCAAGCCCCTTTCCATGATCTTGCCTGACTATTCCTCTATCCCTGTCATTCTTACTACCCGCATCCAAAATGCCGATTCGCCTCCTGTGGTTATTGGTCTTCACTCATGCCCACACGCCCATTGATGTCCGTCGATTCTTGTTTTCCCTCCTCTTATGAACATGGCTTTCTTACTGGACACCATGAGGCTGTCACCAACCAATCGATCTGCCTGAAAACCAGGTACTTAGTCACCTCCCATACTGACTTGATTTCATTCTCCCCACTCACCCTTGTCTCTGTATGTGACTACCGTTGCGTATTTCGATCCTTAAAGGCCATTCGCGGCCCTCTGTTGTACTGTGCCCCACGGACGCAAACACACAGGATTGAACTCTAGCTCGATGGACGTTGAACGACACGTGTCATCATCATCATCGTCATAGACAGCAATACATGAGTGGTTCACACTGATGCTTAACTGCCAGTCGATTTGGTTCTGATGTCTGTCATCCGTAGTAATGCGTTCGTCGCACAATGTTTGTCAAAAGAACGTAGGTGTAATCCACCTGAACATTCACGACTGCACGAATAGTGCTATCAAGTGTGATTCTGAACGATTCTACACATTAGAGAGAATTAGTTCGCCTTGGAGTCTGAATTTCAAATGAATTGGGATCACAAACTTTCTGTTAGGGTTCACACAAGACATGTCTTAGGTGCGTGATCGATCTGACCGTTGCTCTTTAAACCCGTTTGGTAGTGTTTTCAAGCAAGTGTGCGTTATCCTGTTGGCATGTCCAAGCGGCAGTTTTAGACACCCTACGAATCGTTCAAGGCTGACAGTTGCAAGGTGGCCGAGCAACAGTCTGGCCGCGAATCGTGCAGACCCTGACATTTCCACTGTATTTGTAGATGTCACTTGCTAAGGTAGGAACTTCATAATTGCCCACCTCGCTGGTTGGAAACGTTGTCCGACGCAAGAGTTCACCGTACTCACTGGTCTAGCTGCCCTAACCTATACTACCACCGTGACGTGGTGGTCGACTTGTGTGCTGTTTTGATCCGGCGGGCTATGCTGACTAGGACTTCGGTCCTTCCAGGTGCAACCTTGTCAGACAGGCCAAAGGGGAGCAGTCAGACGAGAAAGCATTTGCACACAGAATTGTATGTCGCACTACTGACCGCGTAGTAGTCCTTAGGTAGCAAGGCACAATCACACACAGAAGAACCATTTCTACAGTTGTGGCACTGCTGTCTTCCGTATCAGGAAGAAGGGGGTTAGAAAAGGTACCCTCAAACAAAGAGCACTCCGATCGCCCAACGGTTGACCGTGACCGCCGGCGTATTATCCAATACGGTCGAAAAACATCTATCACCCAAAAGCCCGATGTAGCTTCGATTACATCCACTGCGCGCAGCAGTGCTCAGAATCAGACATCAATGTCTTATTCACTGCGCCCTCGGGCTAGGCAAGCCCCTCACTGCCAAGTGAGTCAGACTTTTGAGTCATTGGCTCCGGGTGGGGTCCCCCAAGAAAACCCTGTATCCTGTTGTCTCGCAGGTCAGACTTTTGAGTCAGAGACTCGGGGTGGGTCACTCAAACCAACATTTTTCCATTGCGTCCTGAGAAGTATCGGGATTTATTGTTCTCCCGACGGTGACATTCATCCACTACGACTTTTTCTTTCTGCTATACCCTCCAGGTTTCCTGCTTTCCATGTGCCCTCGGAGTGATAATTGTTTTCTAAGGCCAAGACAACCGGTAAACATTGGCGCCTTCAATGTCCGCACTCTCCGACAAGTCGGTCAGCAAGCTGCTCTGGCTAGTACTCTCTCAAGTCTGGAGCTTGATGTGTGCTGCGTGTCGGAGACGCGAGTCTACGATTCTAGCACCGTTAATCCACTTGAGCTCACTTCTAGATAACTGTCGATCAAGCAGTTTCTCTCAGGAGTTTCTGGTGACGCCGAAGCTGAATCTCGTGGTCAAGCTGGAGTGGGAATCGCACTGAGTTCCAGAGCAGAGCAATGTTTGCTCGATTGGATCCCAGTGAACAGTCGCTTGTGCGCTGTCAGACTCAATACATCGGTAAAAGTCTGTCGACGCAAATCGGAAGAGCGTTGTGTATTCATTATATCGGCGTACGCTCCAACGGACAGCTGTTCGGATGCTACCAAGGATGCGTTCTATGACGCCCTCGTTGACCTTCTGAAGGCAAACTAAACACTCAGACATCATCATACTAGCGGGCGATTTGAATGCCAGCTTGGTCGTCTTTCCCCAGAAAAGAAGCAGTTGGAGGTACGTTTAGTTTTCGGGCACAACGTACTGGTGGCGGTGGCAGACTGCTGCAGCTGTGTGCATCCCATGGTCTCTATATTTCGAGCACCGCATTCCAACACAGGAAGAAGCACTGTGTTACATGGAGACCTCCGTGTGCTTCTCAGCCGTGGACACAGTTGGATCATATAGCAGTCAGTTACAGGTGGCGCCACTCTGTTAAGGACTGTCGTGCCTTTTGGAGCAACCACCTGGACTCGGACCATGCTGTTGTGCGTGCCCGTTTTGTTTTGTCATTTGCCCAGAGGACATACGCTCGTAAATGCAAAGTAATTAACTGGCATTCGAGCGATGAGGGTGTAAAGAACGCTTACCAGGAAGCGTTGGTGAACAAGTTGTCCAGTTCGAGTCAGGTGAGTGATCCTAACGAACACTGGGAACAAATCGCTGCAGCTATGAAAACATGCTGTGAAGGTATGTTCCGAAGGAGCTGTTCAGTTGCGACAGAACTGGATTTCCATCACGTCGATAAACCTCATGAACAAGCGTCGCTCGATCCCACCTGGTTCTGAATATGATGACGACCGTCGAGAACTTAAACGCAAGCTGACTAAAAGCTTGCGCAAAGACCGTGAGCACTACTTGGTCGAACAGTCGAAAGAGATGGAGCGAGCCTTTTTATGTGTGCGTAACGGAAGGCTTTTCCCGCTGATCCGTGGTTATACTGGCCGTCGAATCGGCTGTCGAGACCATATGTGAAAAAGATGGTTCACTTATCACCAATCAATCGCGTCGACTTGATAGGTGGGCTGAACATTTTGAAGAACAGTTCAGCTGGCCTCAACCAGACCATGTGGACGACGGGACCCGAATGGTCAGTTATTGCGTTCCAGACGGCCCTCCGTCGGAAGCAGAAGTGGTCCTAGAGCTCAAGTTATTGAAGCGTAACAAGGCTTCTGAGTCAGATTTCCTTTACCCCTCTCTCTTCAAGGATGGTGGGAGAGGTTGATATCAGAACTGACGAAACGTCTGCAGACGATTTCCGAATCTGAAATTGTTCCCCATGATTGGTGCTTATCAACAGTAATTCCCGTTTTCAAGAAAAGGACCCGAAGTCTGTGACAACCACAGAGGAATCAGTCTAATGTCTCTTGCATCCAAGTTACTCACTGGCTTAATTCCACGTCGGCTCACATTAGCCGAGAGTAAATCGCACATGCGAAGATGAGGCAGGATTCTGATCCTGTCGATAGTGCGTTGATCACATGTTTACCTGCGATGGATCTTGGAACATCGGCACTCTTATAGGCAGCCGACGGTCGTGGTCTTTTTGGACCTAAAACTGCTCTCGATTCAGTTGTTCGTGACGTTGTCTGGAACTGTCTTGTTCGCAAGGGAGTACCCGGGGAAATATGTGAATCTGTTAGATCACTGTATGCTCATTATGCAAGCAGGGTGGTAGTTTATGGACAGCTGTCTCGGACGTTCATCACCTGATGATGGCTCTCCGAGAGGGTCGAACCGTTGCGAAATCGATAACTCTTTTAGTTTTCAACTCGCTGTGGCTTAATGAAGGAATTACTGAATGATTCCTTACTTCTGTTTAAGTTCGTCAAGGGTGTACGGTCTCCCACTTTTGTTCAAGTTTGTCATGGACGAAACTTCTGGATGGTGCGCTCGAGGAGTCCAGTGAGCTTGGTGTTGAGCTTCCTGTGGCTAGGTTGACCGACATGGTGGATGCGGAGGATATTTTCTTACTTTACCCCCTGCCGAAGACATAAGACCATGTTGATCAAGGTGAGTGACCGGGCTTGTTTGTAGAGAGTGCGCTTCACACCTTCAACGTGCGGCTTCGTGACTAGGGCATTTCCACTCCTACGTTCTTCATTGCAGGTAAAATCCGCTCGAGAGTGTGGACACTTTCGCATGCTTGGGTAGCACCATCTCGTCAGCTTGTAATGTTGCTGATTAGATATCAGCGAGGATAGCAAAGGCATCAGTTGCGTTTGCCAAACTGCGTCATCTGTGGCTTCGAAACGACGTTTTGTCATTGAAAGGAAGGGTATATAATGCTTGTGTACGTTCTGTTTTGCTCTATGGTTCGGAAACGTGGCCTGTTCGCAACGAAGATATCAACAGCTTGCTGTATTTGACCATCGTTGTCTCCGCCAGTTAGGTCCATATTAAGTGGACTGATCGCCCGGATGCGGTCACACCGTTCGGGGTGGCGTATTTTTGGAGTGCTCTGAATGCGTTATACTCGCAGTCAACTCTCAGTGCTAGCCGCGCCAATGGTTTGGTCACCTTACTGTATATCAGTCTGAGCGTTTACGTTCAGAGGTGTTATTACTGAAACCACCAACGGTTGGTCACTGGCAAGAACATTGTGACCCAAACTATGAAGCCCTGATTCTCACCGGCTAGTGGTAGGTCCGCCCTGCCTGAGTGGAGTCCCCTGATTCACTCAATCTCTGTTAAACTCCATACGAGATTGGCAGTGTGTCGTAGTCACTGATGTGCCTGCATTAATACCATTTCAAGTTCTTCCGTTTAGTTTTCTTCTATTAATTTTTAACCTTCCTTAATAACGTTTACTTTCTAGGATATTTCACGTTTCTGTTAAGGTGAGTGGCGGCTCGAGCACAGTATCTTCTGGTCAGGCTCATGGCTGCCATGATGATGATGTGGTCGCATCCACAATCTTGTTGGCTTTTCGTTTAATCGTATTCACCCGTGTATTTCCCTCTTTCTACTTCTTTTTCCTTGTGTGTACGTTTTCATTTTCATCTTGAACGGAGCTTTGTTCCACTGTGCCGTATAACTGTCTCTTATACACATCTAGATGTGTAATTTGTCTCTGAAAACGAGTAATCAGGGTCTTCATATCTCGTGATAACGTCGTTGCTTGACCAGTCCACGTTTTTTGCCGACTGTTTGTGGCCTCAGCAGGTGATGTTTGGTGCGGAAAACGCCCAGTTGGCATGCGGAGCACGTGACTCAACCGTCGCAGGTTATGCATTTTTTGTTAGTTGGTCAACTGGCGCATTACGTGCGTCCTCTTGACCACTGAAATCACAGGTCAGAAAGGCTGTGTGAGATGAAAACGTGTCACAATATCAGTGGTGTACCAAACATAACATAACATAAATGTGTTCTTCTACGTTGTCGCTCACTTATGATCGATGGCTACAGCCGCAGTACCTCCCGTTTAGGCTCACGATCGTAGTGAATAAACGAATAAGTGTAATTTCTCTGCCTCGGCAGTCGCGTAAATATTGAGAAAGGTCTGGACGGAAAGAACAGTGATCATATCCTGAAGTTAAAGCTAGTATTTGTCCACCTAGTCTACTTGCGACAATTAAAGACTGCTATGTTTCTTATGAAATACTGGGTGCACTTTACACTTACACTTTGCATTTGGTTTGTTATATTACGGCCCAAAGCGCTTGTCCTCAAAAATGGTAGGTACACAGTTGCATGTGCATGATAAAATCACCAGTTGAGCAAAGAAGCTGTTGAATTACACGTGTTCGGGAACACATCAAAAACAGCAATACGTCAGTGGTTCTCACCGATGCTTAACTGCCACAATAACCAAATTCGTTGACTTCAACACGTGCTTCTTATTTTACACAGCTGCCTGCCTCATAGAGCTTGCGAAACCCAAAAGTGTCGCATCTTTCTCCCATCAGCCGAGATGCTGATAGGTCGACAATAATGCCATTTGCTTTTTTCGAAAGAGCGCCTGGAATGCCTGCCTAACTTCGAAAGTTACAATCGAATATGAGTAGTTTGTATCAGCCAATTGTATATTTGTCACAAACACCTTTACGATAAAGTTCCTTCTCACCCGCTCAATCGGATGCGTACTTAGATTTAACGTCGTGATCTTTCAATGTCTAATCAGGCATCCACACTCAACCTCGGTCATACCCCACCTATAATTTCAAACGTGTACCCACCTGAAGTGGCTACTCTACTCGTTTCAGCCTATTCTACCGCCCCTTTCTACTTCAGAATTATCTCTATGGAACGATCAATGAAAAATCTGCGTCTGGAGACTGCAGACCGCGAGAGTCAATATGGTTATGTTTACGCAGTTTCTGGTCCTGGTGAGTGCCTTTGATGTATACAGAGTAGTTCACGTGGTTACGACCATCGCCCATGAATGGGTACTTCTGTATATAATCAGTACCTGTGCTAAGACAGGCGGGTTGTCATAGTCACGTCCAACGGGTGGCTATCCTCATCTTATCACAACACTGGGATGTAAATGACGTCGGTTAACGGTCCTGCCATCAGTCTAGAACGACGCCGCCGGCATCGATTGTTGTTGTACGTACACTTTTATGGTCGGAATGTTTGGGCAAGCATCGGGAACCTGAGAATCAGGATCGTTAAAATCATTACCACTTGCGTCAAAGTTGCTTGTCAGAAACCACTGTTTGATTAAACGTATTAAACCATTTTCAGGAGGAGTTCGATAAAAAGTGGCTTCGGGAAAAGATCGGATTGATAAACAATGCAGTCCAACAGGTTGTAAAGAAGACCACTGTTTATTGTACTAGCACATTCAGGGAAACTGAGGGTGAACGGAATAAAATATGGTTGATTGAACAGTGGCTAACACTTAAATGCGTTTGCAAGATCATCCCAATAAACAAGCGACATTTGACTGTCTTTTTGGTCAGTATCATTTATGCCAGCAAATGATATCTGATCACACCTCTTGGAAGATCTCAGTCGAGTGAGCCGGACATAGGATGACAGAATTTTCGTACATCCGTTCGATGGTGTCATACTTCACTTTTGGTATACATTATTTCCCGTTCAATTTACTTAATAAAAACGTGAGAAGACGGGGTGACTTCTATTTCAACAGGTGTGCAAGGTGTCCATCGTTATTCGGCAGGCATAAAAGCATTCGTTAGAAACATAACTATAAATTTCTATGGAGTATCTACATTTATCACACTGCGCTCTTATATAACGGCCTGCTTTAGTCCATCCATTATCTCCCGTCTATCACGATAATTCTGTTTGAGATACTTCTAGTAGGAAAAGTGTGGCCATCTGTTCGTCTCTTCCAAAAATCCCTATTTTGCAAAAGGCAATCTCGATATATTTCCCCGTCATAAATGAGTGGTGAGGACTAGCGCCATCCTGCTGGAATCAAGCAGAGTCGCGTAATCCGAGTTAATCTAATGTCCGAATTGCATTCTGTTGCAATGACGTCAAACAGGAGCTTTCTTCAATAGACTGAAGCTTAGCTTTTGGAGAATAACAATTCCAATTGTTGCATTTCCACTGAAGTTATATGATTGAATAATTCCTTTTTCTGTTATCCTTCTCGAACCATAAGTTTGGGTTAAACTCCCTCCAAGCTGTATGAAATGGCTGTGAGTTGATTGTTTATCAAACGCGAGCTTTTTGACAAACTCACTCAATCAAAATATTCATTCATGAGAGAACTGAATCAATTAAGTGTTATCGTAAGCTAACTATCACGAGCGAAACACAGCGTTTTCCGCCTTGTTGGATTTCAGTCCGCAATGTCCGCATGAATGGGCTTGAGGTGGTGTTTCCCCAGTATTTCCTGCATAGCCGTTTTCGACGTAGCGCGCCGGTTCTTACTTGTCTGAGCGCCAACAGTGACTCTTCGAATTGAATCTTAGGCTGATAATCCACCTGCAGATGTTAATGGTTGGCCACTTCAGATAAGCACAAGTTGTCTAGTCAGACTTCATACGGTAGTCAGTTAGCCGTTGTCTGGTTCTTTTATTCTGTTCTTTCAGACGTTTGATAGCACTTGCTATTTACTATTCGATCGGTTACGTTCTTTCCTTTTAGTCCTGTTTCTTTCTAAATTTTCCGCTACTGGAAATGATGAGACCTCTTTTGTCATGAGTATGTGTTGCTTGTCAGTCCATCTTCTTTTGGTAACTTCTTTCATAAATTCTCAATAAGGATATGTTAAGACGTTTGACCAAATAGTGGTTGTTTACAGGCAACTTGCAAGCAACTTTGACGCAAGTGGTAATGATTTTACCGCTCTTGAGTCTCAGAGTCCCGATGCTTGCCCAAACATTCCGATCATAAAAGTGTACGTACAACAACAATCGATGCCGGCGGCGTCGTTCTAGACTGATGGCAGGACTGCTAACCGACGTCATTTACACCCCAGTGTTGTGATAAGACGAGGATAGCCACCCGTTGGACGTGATTGTGACAATCTGCCTGCACTGAATACACATAGGTTCACCAATCATTAACATGTGGATGAGTGAGGATTATCTCTACATCTGTGTAATGGTTGCTAGTGTCAGATTCACAATTTGATGACGACGTTCTCACCTGTGCGTCCTGTGTAATTGCCGACCACTCCTAGCAGTTCTCACTCTGAACGACCCTATTTGGTTAATGTGCGACCTTGTTTGCTGTCGCCAGTGTGTTTTCAACACTCTGTTTAGACAGTCCCTGTATGTTGTGATTCAGTTGACATGGAAGATTATGTATGATGAGTACGTTTCTCGTGTTCTCATCCAAACCAGATCATCTTAGCTGTACCTCATTTTATAACAACATCAACAGCGCAATCCTCTTATGAGAATGCTCTGGAAAGGCTGATGATTTTGGTCTGTGGTTGGCCTCACCATCACCTGTGTTTTTTCATTGCTCATACGTGAATGTTTGTTCGTCTGATCACGTTTCGACCCAATTGACCTGTTTTATTCGCACCACCTGGTTGGTGTTCTCTGTTGTTATTTTTGTTCTTCCTCCCTTCCTCAGTTGTCACCGCTTCTTCAATGTCTGGATCTGCCATGTACGAATTAGTCCGAGTCGGACACGGTGAACTGGTCGGTGAAATAATCCGTTTGGAGGGCGATATGGCCACTATTCAAGTCTATGAGGACACCTGTATCCTTTATATCTCCGTTTGGAAACGAGGCGAGCCCGACATGCACACCTAATATACTCTGATCGATTGCGTTATTGAGTCACTATTGAATGGTTTCAGAGCACCCTCGACGGTGTATTATATATATATATATATATATATATATATATATATATATATATATGACCCACTTTAACAACTCACGTTTTCAGTCATTCGTTATCAACTACATTAGAATCAGGAATAGGAATCTGTTGCTTACATTGGTTGTATCTACCTGTGCTTTCCGACAAAAGTAGACCAGTTCCAATCGATTTTTCTGCCACTTGAAAAGCTGATTAGTAAAAACGGCGACCGTCAGTCACACATACACTCGCGGATTCGAGCACCGGCTATCTCCACTGCTCCTGATGAAGTCCTTTCAACCTGTCAGTATCATGCGCAACCCACTTTGGGGCTTATTATATCTCCAGGTAGCACAGACTTCGTAGTTTAAAAACTACAAATAACGTCACTGAATTTCCTATATGGTGCACTCCAGTGGCTGACCGACCCCCGGACTACGTGAGGTGAAACTGCGAATTTATTTTCCACTCATCAAACGAGATAATGCAGCCGTGTTCCATTGTCTCTGCGATCGTAATGATTCACTACCCAGCTAGTTTTGATCGGCTAACTGGGACCTGCTTGACGGTTCGGATCTGGTCAGCAGAGTTTGTCGTATGGTCTACATTAGCCAACTGTTCTACATTGGTCCTTCTGACTACATTTCTTGTTTCGGTCTCAAGTTGCATTGAATTGGCTTTTCTTCTAATGCGATAATCAAGCTTCAATTTACGGAAACACCTGCTTCAAGCAGCCGTACTCAGGCAGTGGTGTAGATGGATATTATGTACATAAGACTCAATAACATTTTTTGCAGGTAGCCGGTATGACTTGACCTGGTTAACTGTAGTCGTCAGCATTCTCAAACAGATTGCTTTCAACAATCGGAACAGTGTTTTATATCAGTAGCGTCTTACAGTTTTTAATTTTTTGCTTCTGATAAATGTGTCCTTAACCAATGGCCCGTCAGCCGGTGTAACTGTTGGCGATCCTGTATTGAAAACGGGAAAACCACTCTCTGTGGAACTCGGTCCCGGAATCGTGAATAATATTTTCGATGGTAAGTATGTTTCCACCGCGCCTTCTAACTGCTTATCAACCTACATCGTGACGTTTATGGTCACATTTCGCTTACATCAGTTAGTGGTTTGACTTGTCAGTAATATATGTCTGTGTTCGGATAACATTCTGTCTCTTTGTAGCGATACCGACTAGTTAAGACACAGTAGTAAGTTCAAACCCCAGAATATTTAAACGTTCCTGTTCAGGCTTAGGAAACCTAATAGTATCCATACCGCCTGTGATTTAATTTGATCTGACATCACGTGTCTGTGTTGTCTTCGCTGGATGTTCGATGCGACAGTTTAATTGCTCTCATTCGGGGATCTGTTTATTTCGAAATCTTGTCTGAAGTACTTGAACAACTCTGAGGTTGTGCAATTGGTTCATCACTTGGGATGTATTTGAACTTGTTGAAATAAACTAACGTTCTTTGGGCTGTTCATCATTGTTAGCAATACCTGCGTGTTTGAGCGACTGCGATTGACGTGTACTGTTGGTGTTTTTCAGCTACCGCAACTTCAGTCTTCGAAAGTAGTTAAAAGAAAGTTGGTAAAGAACAAGTCATACTGCGAGTTGTTTTTGCCATTCGTCTCAAACTTAGTGGAATCCCTATATCAGCATTGATGTTATGCATACTTGCTGGAACTATGATCCTGGACGGACTTTGACTTGACTTTTTATGGTTTCATGTAAAACGAAATTTCAGCGAACAAATTGTTTTCGATAAGTTCTCCTTTTTGGCTGGTGCAATTATATAAAATTAAGTGACGAATTAGAATGTTATTGATCAGAGATTATTGAAGGGACAGTGTAATTGGTTAACACTACTTCGCTGTGATTAGGAACACAAACGAAGTTGGTCCTAGTTAATTAGTGTTAATCAGGCTGTGACAATGGGACGGGGACAAATTGTTTCACGGGTTGGGCGGCCGTGTTGGGCCAAGGAAGCCTCAGAGTTTGAATGAATTGTTTATGCACACAGATGCGGGTATTCGGATTGCGACAGCTTCGGCTATCGACAGGATATGGCATTTGACCTTTCACGACACTGTGGCCGGGACCCGATAGACGGTACGAAATGCTGTCTCGATCAGATGGACCAGAATGAATGAACTGGTGCGTTTTTTTGTCTCATAGTGAAACCAAGCTGGACAGCGTTCACGGATTCTTTCAGATAAACGCCTAGTAGTGCGACCTGTGTATAATTTCACAAGCAGTATGTGTTTATCAGTCAAACTTAGCAGGAAGCACATGATCTTTTCGACGGTTGTTGCCTCGCCGCAAATACACGTACCCGATGCACTTCGATCACACATCCAGCCATGTACATTTTCGCACAGTTTTTGCAAGTGATTTTGACATCTGCACTGAACTACGGACTCGGTTGAGTATGAAATAAATGACAGCAGTAATTCGCGAATGATCAACTGATTTCTGATACCAGTGTACGTTGTTCATGTGGTAAGTGGTGTACGATACACATACTCAATTAACGACAGTAATCACGAACCCGGTCCTACACTTCTCGCGGATTTCGATCACTGAACGTATGTTGTTTGCGTTACTGTACTTTATAAAATAAATGAAAACTATCTGACATACTCCTGGGGTTAAGCTCAAAATATGATCGGGCGAGGATCTCAACACTGCTGACAACTTCTACGATCACTGCTGTCGCCAGTTTTAATACTTCTTCTCGGAACTGTATTATTAAGGTAGTGCAAAATCGTTTTAAATTGTTTTGGATTGATCATATCTAAACTACGACGTGTCTTTAGTTAGGAGCTTTGGCTGATCTCCAAGATCTGGTATCGCATCGGTCATTCTTTGCGTTGCACTTCGTGAGGCATACTTGGTGACAGCCTGTAAAATGCTTGCCTTTATTCCCCCACATCTGCTTTCCCTTTCATTGTCATCTGTTCGTATCCAGTGGCTGTCAGCATTCTGTAGAATGTCTGTTCACTTAATCAGTCACATTTGATTCGTTTTTGTGGTCAAACGCTATTTCTTCTCATATGTTTCATCCCCCAGGTATTCAACGTCCTCTGAAAGGAATTTGTGATCTCACCGGTTCAATTTATATTCCGAAAGGTGTGAATGTTCCTTCATTGGATTGTAAAGCTGAGTGGGAATTTGATCCGACACCCAGTTTGAGATCAGGGATGCATATCACAGGCGGGGATATTTTCGGAGTAGTCCACGAGAACTCGTTGGTAAAGCACCGTATCATGTTGTCACCAAAAGCTCAGGGAACTATCAAATGGATCGCACCATCTGGTAATTATAATATTACGGTACGTGGTTTGTAACCTCTCGTAATGGATCTATATGTGAATCATGGGTTCGAGAGATTCTGGTGCATTTGCCGTGGTTGCTCTTAACTCGTTTTCCGTTAATTTTGCAATACACAGCCGATTGTGTTACATGTTAGTATACAAGGCTGCGCTTCTATCCACCTCAACCTTTCTTCGTTTGTACACCATCGTTATATTAAGAACAGCTGCATAGTCAAACTTTATTACACTTGATCAGATAATCGATTGGGTTATCGCAGTATGCGATCAACGCTTTTGTCTTGCCTTCTTCAAAGGTTTATAAATTGTTCTTGAGCTCAGGTGCAATGCTGATGTGTCTATGAAGTTAGGCAATAAGTATCCGTCTCAAGGAATGTTCTTTCGTAATTCAACAGGAGTGTTTGCTATTTCAGTACCAGAGATAAACAAATGTTCTACTACAATCTGGATTACCTCTGGTTAATGCAGTACTGCTTCGTGCTTTTTCCTGTATTAAAACTTGTGCATGTTCTATCAGACACATGACCCTGTTGATAGATGACTCGCCAGAAATATCACTAGATAACGCGTGAAATCCGTTTATTCAATGTTGTCCCCTTTCATTATATCCCTTTTTTTACAGGACAATATCTTAGAGATTGAATTCGATGGTCACACAAGCAATCACACAATGCTTCAAATTTGGCCAGTGCGTCAACCTAGGCCTGTGGCAGAGAAACTACCTGGAAATCATCCGCTACTAACCGGACAACGAATTTTGGACGCCTTGTTCCCGTAAGTTTTTTTCATATCATAAACCATACACTTAGTGTTCAAATGTAACAAACCTAGGTATAGTTGATAATGAATTTGTTTGTTAGATTGTTTTCCTTATTTTATGTTGATTAACTTGGGCCATGGAGGCAAACAGTAAGAAAAAGTGCGTGTTGTTGATTGGATTGTTTAATGGGGAGGTTATCACGTGACGTGATTGTGGGGTATGGATTTAAAAATCCTAGGCCTAAGGCATGCCTGATACCAAAAGGCAAATGCTGCTTAATCCTTGAATTTAGCATTGATATGGCAATAGTCAGAGAATTTTTACCACATGACTAATATGCATAAGTCAAGGAAACCAGACTTACTGCGATATTTGATTATCGATCCTCACGTCAGATCGCGCATCGGTCGAAGTCAACAGGTAAGAAATGATGGAGATCGAAGGCTCACATAAACCCTGAGAATGCACAGATTGGAATATGTTAGGAGCGACAATCCACCGTTTACTGCGTTCTACAGATTATTAACCCAAGGATATGGAAGCAGCCGACGGACGAAGTTGAACTCGACGTTTGAACAAACAGGCGGTCCAGCTGTATTTTTATCGTTGATTAACAATTTCAGGACGGATTTCTCTTTATTGCTAAGGACGTTGCTTGGTCTTTGTGATCTGAACATACCAGACACTGCTGTCCCAGCCTGTTGGTGGTTTTCGTCATTCAACAGAAGTCTCTGTAATTCAACTTCAAGTGATGCGACGAAATCGGCAGTCGGAGCGTCCTTGATGTCAAAATTAAGGTCTTTTAGATGAACTGGTTTCTCGTCGTTTGTCAACTGATGGTTGGACAGGTTTAGGTCCGTTCAGCCGTGGATTGTGCTGGACCACGGGTTTGTTCATAGGTCGAGTTCATCTTTGTTCTTTTCTTGGAACGATTGTGGCTGGTTGTAGTTGCTATTCCTTTTAGTAGTCTGGGCGTTACTATGTCACCAAAGAGAACATTGCATTAGCCCTTAAGAATATATA
The DNA here is from genome assembly GCA_014220965.1 of Paragonimus kellicotti. Taxonomy (NCBI): domain Eukaryota; kingdom Metazoa; phylum Platyhelminthes; class Trematoda; order Plagiorchiida; family Troglotrematidae; genus Paragonimus; species Paragonimus kellicotti. Next base: position 36,587 of record LOND01002081.1, on the reverse strand, counting down.
TCCTCCGGTGGTTTGAATTAAGTCTTCAATGAGCGTCGCTTATTAATTCACGTCTCATTTGAATGGACGTATCGTTGTGTAATCCTTCGGGCATTTTCAGATGAGATTGGCATGTTTGGTCGTATGCATTTTGGGTAGACGTAGCGAATACAGTTCTACAGGTGAAATAACTGTTCACATGTGGAGGCTTCACGGATCGTGTGATTTTCCAGATGTTCTGGCGATTTTGAGCGCGTTGCGACCGAATTCATGTTTAATTGTTGAGAATATCTGCAGTTCAGGTAATATCGTGATTATCTGTAGAAGGCCGATTGACAGCAGATTCATAAAACGCGTGCACCAGGACCCCACTGTCATATCAAATTTAGCTCTCAGGCCCCTCCGACTCCATTTCTGGTGATTACTCTGCAGGTCCCACAACAGATATAGCTAATCATAGTAACACTGTCGGTAAGTCCCATCTCTTACCACTCAGCCTCAGGCCTCCCTCGTCCCTTGCTTAGACCTAGAATGCGAATTAATATAGGTGCTTTCAACGTTCGCACTCTAAAACAGATAGGTCAACAGGCCGCTCTCGCACGAACGTTAGACTCGTTGCATGTCGATGTCTGCTGTATCTCGGAGACTAGAATCCAGGACAGTAGTCAACGTATGGAACTAACAGCACCCGCATTGTCTACCCGATACTGGTTATACACTTCGGGTGACTCCACGGCTGCCGCTACAGGTCAGCTGGAGTAGGTATAGTCCTCAGCACGACGGCTGCAGCCGCATTAGTAGATTGGATTCCTGTTAACAGTAGACTTTGTGCCGTCCGCTTGGCAGGTTCTGTTAAGGCCAGCTCTAGACGCAAAACCTTCAGAAATTCTATTCATTGCGTCTGCT
>LOND01002080.1:45309-59782 GCA_014220965.1 Paragonimus kellicotti | reverse complement strand
GGTCAAACTAATCCCTCTATGGTTTTCGCAAGAGCCCCGGGCTCCTTTCTTAAATATGGGAACTATTATCGAGTGACCCCAGCACGGAGGGATGGTCTCCGTCGTCCACACAAGTTGAAACAACTGAGTCAATGCCTCTACTAACGCCTCTCCACCTTCTTTGAAAAGTGCCGGCACGAGATCATCTGGGCCAGCAGCCCTATTACGATTGAGAGCCAAATGCTACATCACAAGTTTGTGGCGGCAACACAATAGAAGCAGGAGGCCAACTAAATTGACCCTCAAAGTGTTCCGCCCAACGCTCTAACCTTCTGGACTTATTACAGATTAGTGTGCCATCTGCCTCGCTGATAGCTTCACTGACAGACGGTCGCCTGGGACCAGTGGCACGGATCAGCTTAAACAGTTTACCGATGTTCCCTGAGGCAAAAGTTCCTTAACTTCTACTAACCAAGCATCACATCTCCCTCTTGCTTATATCGGAAAGCGTTCACTCAAATGTGCTATACAACTGAAACTTGATTCGTCAAGTGACGTGGAAACTGCACCACCAATGAGAAGTGTGGAAGCATGAAAGTAGTAACAACGGATGTTTTAGATACCATTTATGAGACGTAATAAAATATATACATAGTTTCAAAGAGGAAAGAAAGTGAGAAAAAAAATCTAATTTTTAACCGGAATCGGAATGCGAAGTGACTGATTAGACATAATCAACAGTACGCACACGACCCGGGGATGTCTGAGATAGATGTGTGATGGAACCACAGGCTACCATGAGGCATTGGCAAGCGGAATTAAAGAGTCCAATCGGATCACGTCAAACGACGCGCGAGGGGGCATGAACAGATGGCCAGTGAGCCAGAAGACAACACAAACAAGAGGAAGCAAAAGAACAATGAATAAATAGAGCACGATGTGGAAAGACGAAAACGGCACCATCGAAGCGCCCAGTTTAGGAGCACGTAAGTCGTTCAGAACTCCAAAAGCAAGTAGGATTAACTGTTGATGATGATTTGCACTGGCATGTAGTCAACAGCAACAAACGGGAAAGAAATGAACATATTGGTTGCTTCTATGTGTGAAATCACAGTCAGCTTAAGAAGGAGAGCACTAAAAGGAAACAGAGAAAGAAGTTATTAACGACCCACATAATGAATAAACATGTAGTGGAATGAATCGTCGGCCAGATGACGGGAACGTATTTTGACAGGAGCTGGGCTCAGAAAAAGTATGTTTTTTAAATCAAAAAGACGGAGTTGCTTCGCACTCCTTCTCGAATTCAATCCTCGCATCGTTCAACTCCACGAAGATCATACGCGCCAACTTCTCATTTTCAGTGTTTAACCACTATAACAGAGAACGATGATACAAAAGAAAAACCAGATTGAATCAGAAAACCTCAACTGCACCTGTTAGGCAACTTTTCGACTAAATATACTTATTCGGCGAACTCAATGAAAAAAATGATAACAACGTTATTCTAAAGACGTACACATCATTGAAAAGCATACACACCAGCCTAAATGATACAGATGGTGAGTAGGATTTTGTGTAAAACACGAAATAATCAAACAAGAACGCTTCGCATCAGCCGGCTAATGAAAATGGGAGTGCATTGGGTAGATTTTCGTTGCATCAATGCCATCGGCGTTACAACAGTGTACAAACATTGATACAGCGCACTGCAGCTAGCCTGTAAAATAATGACATACACGTGATCGCCTGAGTAACAGCCAATGAGTCGGTTCAACAGATAAGCAACGAGATAGGTCAACGATACTCAATCAACTAGCAATGCGCGCGATAACACAAAAAGCGATGAGTCGTTATTTTCCGCAAGTGACATTACCGTAAATGAATGATGGTGGAGCCAACCAAAGCCCATTATTTGATATCAACAGAAGGTATAGTTAAAATATAATTCGTGATGAACTGCACAATTCCGGTAGTGAGGAGAACAGCAGCAAAGACGTCTGCAAACCGCCAGTATGAACCTTGCCATTGACAACGCCATGCAACAGCGCTCAGCTTGCAAACATCTCTGATACTAATTTACTACTTCAGGAAAGTAAGCAATATGACGCAGAAATGTGAATGAAAAGCTCTAGAGTGTGCATGCGTTCAAATACAGACATTTGTGAAGGAACATGAGCGATTAATGTGTAGAAATGAACACATGCAACAGAATCGATGGTACAACGGCAGACTAACTTTCCGTTTAAGTTGTACGTGATGAACTATAGCATCTGCGTTTTTTAATATCGTTTTATATCAGCATACTGTAACCTACAGCCCAACATACATTGTTGTAACTAAAGGCAATAGTAAGAAAGAATGATGTATGTTGACTTTTGCATAATTCATTGTTCATATTAATAGTGTCAGCTAGCCGGAACAAATGATCGACGCCATTTCCGAGGTAATGGATACTGAGACATTGAGTTATCTTGAAAGTTCATGCAGTTTTTAGATGCTACGACATGTTTGGCTATGAACGTGCCATACAGTAGCCTGCTAACCGTCGAATGGTGCTCCCTTGAACAATTACCTGATTAGTTAATTGTAACACATCTTACGCGAGGTAGCTTTGTAAATAGACAAGGAAAAATGTGAATTCGGAGTTCTTCCATTTTAGTGAGGCAAACTTGGACATGGGATAGCGGAGGTTGTTCAAAACAACCACAAATTTTGGCGTGGATCCATCGACAGAAGTAATAACGCAAAAGTTTGCCGAATTTTAGTTTTGCGGACGTTCAGCACGAAGATGCCCTATGTAGTGGACGATACCCGAGGTGCGTACATGACCACTCGAAACAATTGCTTGAAGCTAACTATAGAAAGGCGTGTGCAGATTAAACAAGAGCTCGTCCGGTTACACAATACCGCGTGGAATCACCTGCGTGCAACAGGAAAGAACAAGCTTCAACGAAAGTATTCGTAAAATTGACGAGGCATGTTTAGAGATAAGAATGCGATTCGGATAAATTAAATTTCTGTCTAGTATTTTTAACCGTGATGACGACTGAACTTTGTACGAATGGGATGACGGAAACTGACTATCCAGAACGGTAACCTCGCATGATCTTCACTCGAAGAAGACGACAACATGTCCGGCTGTCAGTCATAACATAGACGTAGAAAAAGTAACTGGCGCATCGGAAACTGGGAACGTAACAACCGGAGCTGATCAACAAACAGGGACCCTGACTGCGTAGTGAAACGTGTCGCAGAAATAACGCGGTAATCGAAACTTTGCCCTATGTATCATACACTACGGACCTGTTGAAAACAGACTGGCATTTTTTCCGAGCCCTTAACGACTTCATTAATTAGTACAAAAAGATAACCTTTCTATATGCGTGATATGAACGAACGTACATCTCATCGGCACTTCGCTGTGGTCCCACACATACGCGGGCGGAATCCGGCTCTCATCCGCAATGAGGATATACAACACAGGTGAATTTCGACAGGGACGAAGCCTGAGTCCAGTACATTTCTCTGAGAGGGGCTGACAGGGAACTTTACTTGAGTGCAAAAGATGTGACCAATTATGGACGGTGTTCGGATTACGAAAACAAATGTATCCCAAGTGTTTCTTGTTGCATGTGGTCCAGAGGCAGGCTCGGCCCAAACCGAGTTAAGATGACGAGCAGTAAAGCGCTCCAACTTGTAAAGTGGCCATCGCAACTTCGAACTGATGAATGTGCACAAACTGCAACGAAACTGCTCGTTGACTGTAGTTCCGAAAAAATACCAGGTAGCCACATCTTTTCAAATACGGCTGATGCATCGGTGGCCGAAAAACAAGGAGATATGCTCAATTCGATCAAATCAGTTAAGGAGAGGCCATGAGTAATAGCAACGATCAGATGCCTCATCTCGGTAGCTTTTGTTGAACAACTTACGTCGTACAAATTGAATCACTCAGTAAAATGAATCACCTCAGTTTGCAATACAAGAAATCCGCTAACAGATACCAAGAGAAGTTATGTGTAGGTTCTGAATAACCACTATCTACGTCAAGATGACGGCGGCTAAGATGGTTAACACTCAAACCACGGATCGTAATCGATCACAATCAAGACAAACGGGATTTTAAGACAAGTGAGAAAAATACAACCCGGAAGAGATAGCTTAAGATTGTATGTGGATGTGTGCAATCTATCGAAATGGATATGCAACTGAAATTGCCATCTTTTACCATATCACATAAAGAGTGGATACTGTAAAATCGACCGAACTTAGACAGGCCAACCATAGTAACTGGGGACAGTGCTCTCGACCACGCAATTAGTAACTGGTATGGTTGCTATTGCAGTCAGATATGTACATGTACGATTGTTTATCTCATTGCATGCGTGCGAAGTTAAACTAGGCAAACCGGTAACATGGAAAACAACTCGGCAACAGATCAAAATGTTGATGGTGTAGAAAATAACGCGCCAAACATTGCCTGGTACGAAACACACTCTCACTATCAACAGTCTAGATCGCAGTGCGACTGTCTGCCGTTTAGAGGAGGTTGTTACCCAAACTATTGCGTTCGATACGGCAAGCTGGGCATTGTTAGATTGTTGAAACTTGGACATTTAGTCAAAGATCGTTACAATAGATAAACAGATTTGAGAAGGAAAAGATCACTAACTGTCATATGAGTCAAAATAAAGGGAATTCGGAAACAAAATCAAGGATAGCGTTCTCACTCGATCAGGATGGACAGCACGTGCAGCGTTCCGATATTGACGCTTAACTTGCTCTGGAGTCAGCAGATCAGTGATCCCGACGGGTTTCCATCGTACGCCATCCCACAAAATGGCCGGAAGGGAGCACAACAACGCTCGTAAATTCCGGTCCTTTCCTTGCGCCCAATCTTCCACCTAATATGCAGAATAGAACCGTTGCCTGAGTAGGACATGAACGAAACAACTATTTCTACGTATAAACATCATCAGCCGCCATCATTACAATCGACAGCAATAAAAATTTAGGTGATACTTAACTGTAACGTAGCCCAGAGAAATGGATAGGTAAATCAATTTTAAGGAAAGAAAGCAAAAAGGAACTCGACAGATGAATGCCCTACGCGTGGTAACACTTAAAAGTGCAACCTTCAAGATGTCTGTGCCTTGCGAACGAACAACCCAGTATAAAACAATGATGAGGTATTATCCATGAAATGAGTTTGTTGCGGCTTTCATCGCCCCGTTTCCGTAACTGCACATACTCTGTGGACAATTTAAACCACTACCACAAACACGCTAATCTGGACTGTATTCTTCGGGTTCACGCGCAAGACAAAAATTTTAGTTGCTTTAATTTCCGTTCTGAGAACCAATTACTTTATCATAGGCCGTGCTATCACAAGGCTTACAGTTGACAGCAAACTAAATGAAAATTACCGAAACTCTGTCAAGCACAACAGTTCACAGCCTTTCGCGGGTTGTCAGTTGCTTGGTGGCATTCGTACGTTTTTCTTAACGATAGAAAATGTCACGATAAAGAACATAAGAATCAATGAAAAAATGTTCGAAGAAATAATCGAACACAGTACAGCGTTTCAGTCGAGGTGTTAAAATACAGCTGACAACAGTCCATCAAAAGATAGTCTGTTAAACATAAACTAACCTTTAGTTGATCCGGGTCGGTGGTTTTTGCAAGTTGTTCTCGACGCATCTGATTCACCGTCCTGGGTTGGTTCAAATTGTCTGTGTATGCAGAAGAGCCGCCGAAATCACCGAGGAGATCAGAGAATGCGTCCGGGCGCACATGTGGTCGAGTGCCAGTGCGGTTGGGAGAGGCTGTGGAAGGTGCGCCTGCATTGGCAGAGGGATCGCCAGAGACAGCAGCACCACTAGAAGCAGTGGAAAAAGTGGACCACGAGGTTTGTGGACAGCCGTAGGTGGAGTTGGGACGTGGGACGCTATTCGTATCGTGTGTGTCTTGGACATAGAACAACGAAATGGAATGTGATTCAAGTAAAATATACGATAGAAGGTGAGCCATTTCAGAGTTGAGTAACAGAAATGGCAGTGTGTCTACAGAAAACAGTTGCAGAATACGCAATAAGTGAAGTACGAATATGAGCATGTGAACTAACTAACAACAAGATGACGGACTCGAACATCTCAAGCGTTCACAAGCATGGATCATCAGAAGCATCCGATTCAAACATGGGGTGATACGTTACATTATACCTCAAACATTAGTCTACCATATTTGGCCCCACACAAGATTCAATATGTATTGAAGGTACAGAACACCCGCGACTGTATATACAAATAATTGCCAAAAATGGCTCAAGACGGTGAGTGCTACCACAGCTAAACCAGTCGAGGTCTAATAGTAACTAAGGAAAGTGAATAGAAAAATGTGTCACGACCGACAAAGTCAAAACCCGCCGAGGAATATAAATAATGGAGCTTTCACATAGATGAAAATAAAACTGCTAGGGAGAGAGGAAGCAGGGAGCAGTGACAACACTGCCAGTCCAGGAAACACCACATTACTACTTGCATATTTCCTCGTATCAAGTGAGAAGGATTTATAAACGTCGCTGCTAAAACCACTCCTATTTAACAGTCATTCGGATGCAATTAAGTATTTTGACTGGCCCGCCGGCATTAAACGAGGAAACTTGGAAGATGTGAGGAACTACCGATAGATAGGCTACATTTAATAAGAAACAGGAATCCGGCGTGAAATCATCTGCAACCAGTAAACTAAACCGTGGCATATGGTCGAAAAACCTCTAACACAAAAAAAACGATCCAGTAGGGACCGTAATCACAGGATCAAATAGAGAGGTTGCAAAGGCACATTGGCTGCAGCTAATGTTGTCTCTTTTGTGAATTCCTTCGTAGATATTGTGACTATGAATTGGACGGTTACGGATTCCAGCTCCGGGTAAAACGACTGCTTCCGTCTACGGAGGACAGTCCGATGGCGTCCAGCTCACATGTAACTCAGTTTGCCACATGACAACGACACCGTGTAATGTGTTTTTCCTTTAAAAAGCAAGTGAGAAAATTCCGGATCTAACAATTAGCGACTAATTGATCCTGAATGAGGGCAGCACGGAACTCAACAGTCTAAGCGTGTTACTTTGAAATGAGGCCTAGTTCTGGGAAGGAACTTTGTAACAAAGTCAAACTGAAGTGCAGGTAAGCTGGGTGATAAGTTTCACTGATGCTGATTTGCTAGAAAAAAGGAAAAGTTCCAAACAGCATCAGTTTTCCTTCAACACCGAAATCAACAAAAATCAGCATGAACGTAGGTAGAAATAGATAGACTTCGTGTGATCAGCCAACATCCAACTCCATCCAAGACAGTGCTAACCAAAATAAGTGGTAGGCAGATATTATAGGTAGCTGAGGAGGCGAGGTGAAAGGGAAAATCAGCGGAAAGAACGAAGCTGAGCAACCAGCCTAATACCAATTGCTCAGTCAAGGTTGATGCTGTTCGGTAAACATGAGAATCTTATTAGTAGTTGTCTATGTGCAAGTTCCGCTAACAGAAATGTTAGTAGAGATCATTACGCACACACTGTCAAAATATGATGCTCACAGACTGCAGCGAAGGCAGAAAACTTGGGAGGCGAAATAGAAGAAAATTGCCGCAACAAGTGAATACTGTCACTGTCGGGAGAATGCTAGCGTCGCGGATTACCAAACCGGAGGTGCTTGCATTCCAACTCTCCGCGGAATACCTCAACGTGGCGGTAAGGTACGTCCAAAAGCCCACAGCGAGCGGATCGCGGACAACACGGGACGACCGGATGAGCCATCGCTCAACGAGATCGGACCAACGGACGAGACATGGCAGGCAAAATGGAATGGATGACCAGATCAGAGGCGCGATTATTCCAACACTCGATGGAATATCTCCACAAGGTCGTGAAATACGGCCAAAGCCCATAGCAGATAGAGTGCAGATAACATGTACGACCGGACGAGTCATCATCCAACGAGATCGGACCAACGGAACGAGGAATGGCAGGTGGAAACCCCCCGACAGAAGGCGTCATCACACAAACCGGGCAGAAGTGCACACGACGTGTGAGCGGAAACCGGGGTGTGTTGTGGACCGGAATTCCGATTCATAAACGCGAGTGCGCGTGCATGGCAACCAGCGAGTTGGACAATAAGGATTGTGCCTTACTGAACGACGTTTCACTACAACAGCTTCTGATACTTCCCGGTCGTTTATGCCGCGGAAGGGGTTGACTTGAGGGACCCCACCCCGAGTCTCTGACTCAAAAGTCTGACCTGCGAGACAACAGGATACAGGGTCTGATTCACTTGGCAGTGAGGGGCTTGCCTAGCCCGAGGGCGCAGTGAATAAGACATTGATGTCTGATTCTGAGCACTGCTGCGCGCAGTGGATGTATTCGAAGGAACATCAGACTTTCGGGTGATACCGGATGATTTTCAACCATAGTGTATAACATGTCGGTGGTCACGGTTAACCGCTGGGCGACAGGAATGTTCTGTATCTGAGGCCAGTTGTTCTAAACATCTTCTTTCTGATACGGAAGACAGCAGTGCCGCAACTATAAAAATAGTTCTGCTGTATGCCCATAGGATCGTGCCTCACTACCTAAGCACTCCTACGCGGTCAGTAGTGCGACATACAATCCTATGAGTGTAACTGCTTTTCGTCTGGCTGCTCCCCTTTGGCCATACCTGATAAGATAGTATCTGGAAGGGCCGAAGTCCTAATCAGCGTAACCCTCCGGATTGATGCAGTGCACAAGCCAGATCATCACATCAAGATAACAAAACAGGTCACGACAGAATTTACTGACGAGGCAATATTGTCTGAATGAATTCGTGCTGAAACATTCAGGCGATGAGGGATCAAACGTGATGAACTAACGAAGTGGCCTCCACGGTAGCCGGATCAAATCATTTTTCTTCTGCCCCACATTCATTAACACAGCGTATCTCAGAAAACGTGATTATGAATCTCTCATCGCGACCACTCAGTAGTAACGAGATAAGCCTGCTTAAAAAGGGACTCAATTTCAACATCCAACGGAAGCAACTTGAGCCAATGGATATAATTCCCAAAATTGAACCTGCTCTAAGCAAACTGGCCGCAGATGTTGCAGATGAAGCACGATTCAGAATTGCAAGCGTTTTACAACGACATCAGTCAGCGGTCTCAAACTTAACCACTGCAGAACAGAATGCTCTTGGTTTCATCAAGAAGGATCGCTCGATCGATCCACGTCATTAAGGCCGATAAAGGCAACATCGCAGTGATTCTTAATCAAGAAGATTAACCAAAAGAAAGTGTTAGAGCAGTTAGCCACTGGACCATACGAAGATCAACGCACTTCTTCAATAAAGGTCAAAGCACAAACCAGCAAGTTCCTCCGAGGCATCAAAGATAAACTTGGGCAGTCTACCTGGTTCATGCTCAATCCTAAAAGTAACCGTCCTTCGCGTTTCTATGGCCTTCCGAAAGTGCATAAAACAGGAATACCCATAAGACCTATTGTTGACTACACCACCAGTCCAACCTACAGAGCTGGCCAAGTTCATCAGCCGCATAATCAAACCGTTGCAGAACAAGTTGGTAAGCAACGTTAAAGATTCTTTTGATTTTGTTGACAAAGTCGAACACATGACATTATGTAGTGATGAAACTTTTCTTAGTTTTGATGTTACCTCTCTTTACACCAGTGTACCAGTAAAACTTAGCATTGATGTTGTTAAAGAGTTATTAGAAAGTGACGACTCTCTTGATGCACGTACTAATTTATCACCTTCCGAAATTGTATCTGGTCTTGAACTTTGTCTGCACTCAACCTTGTTCACATTCAACAAAAATTATACAACAAACCGATGGTGTAGCTATGGGTTCCCCTGTTGCACCTGCAGTAGCCAACCTTTTCCTCGGATACCTAGAAACACGAGCGATGAGTGAATTTATCTGCCCTCCACGAATTTGGTGGCGGTATGTAGATGACACATTCGTAATCATGAAACGGACCGCTCGTGACCAATTCCTACAGTTTCTTAACTCAAAATGCAACGGCATTGTATTCACATTGGAAACTGAAACCGATGAGCGCTCACTTAATTTTCTAGACTGCCTAGTGAAAGTTGATGAGCAACAGAGATTCCAGGTTTTCTGTGTACCGCAAACCAACTCATTCTGGTCGGTATCTCAACTTCAACTCATCGCATCCAATCGGCATGAAGAGAACAGTCATCAAATCACTCGTCAATAGAGCCAATAAAATCTGCACCACTGAACTCTCCAAAACAACAGAAATTTCTCACATTAAAGAAATGCTAGCCGCCAATCAATATCCAAACGCTTTTATTGAGAACACAATTAAGCGCATGTTAACTAAGAGGAGACCAGAACGATCAGAACTTTCAAGTCTACTGTGCAAATACCGTATCGTGAACAAACATCAGAAAAAGTTCGCTCCATCCTTTCTGAGTACGATATCCGGACCGTATTTCGGTTAGATAATACCTTAGAACGACTGGTGATGCATCCTAAAGATCCAGTTTCTATGGGTGATCAGACAGACGAAATCAAATGCAGTGATTGCAATGCCGGCTACATAGAACAGGCAAGTAGACAATTGAAAATACGTGTTGCCGAACACAAGAGGCACACGAGGTTTCCTCCTAAAGACGTATATCAACTTCACAAGCTAGAGAAGGATCTCGCCATCACACCACATGCACAACGTACTTCTTGATCAAGCTCGGGTGATTCACAAGGGTCTGCTTTCCCATGTGGAGCGATGCGATAAACACACCACGCTTGTGTTAATCGCAATGATAGCAAACCCCTGTCTGCAGTGTGGCGTGGATGGATAAACAACACCAGACACAGACGAATCTTATCTACATCAGTCTCACCCCCACTTAATGGGTAAAGGCGATCAGTTCAGATGCATCGCAGATTGCGGTTAGGTCAAACCACGGCAAATCTCACGTGACCTCTGTTCCTTTGTTAATGTGATTTCGATTACAACACTCCTGAGGAAGGCCACCCGAGGTGGTTGAAACGTAGAGTATTACAACTTGCTCATAACGTTGTTATTCTCAATAACATGTTGAACACGACGCCCAAATTGGTGCGGATATCTTACAACAGACATTACTTCGCCAGAATTTTTTCATTTGGGCTTAACTCAAACAAGGGTCCTAAACAGAACGTCCACAAACACTGGAAGAACTCTGTAATGTAATCTTTGAGGTTACTCTGTAACGTGTGCTGTCATTATGCCTATGGAGAATGCCCTTGTGTAAGCAGAACGACAGAGAACATTATGAGCATCGCTTGTGAATTTATGGTTTATAAACCTGTTTTCTGCTTCTATTGACGATAATATTGACCAATCGATAGAACAGCACATCCCAAGCGGTAATTGGCAGATTCACGCACTCAGCTCATTCAATAAGCACTCAGTGAGGTGAAGAATCTAAGCAACAATACGAACGAGTACTGTCTCATTAGGTAACACTTTGGTTCGTGTATAGTAGAATACTGCGAAGTGAATATAATAACGCTCTGTTTTTAATTTTATTTGATGTGGACAAAAAGAAATAGACTATGTAACATTGAAGGGAAATGCATATCAAGTCAATCGTATCCAGTACTACCTACAGTATCGGTAGTTGTTGCTCCTAAATCGCGACCCAACAGTGTGATCTGGTTCCACAATCATACTTAGTCCAACCCAAGTTACATACGGCATTTTCCGAGGCAAAACAGGCTTTGCGAGAACAGAGCAGCTCAATTCGGATAACATCTTTATATAAGCTGTTCACACCGATCTCGATAAAGCAGCAGATTGCATCCACAATGACACTAATTTACGGTTGAAACAGAAAAAAAGCGTGCTGACGTGAAGCGGATTTGCGTCACAAAAAGGTCATAGAGTTGAAAAATGTCACGCGACATTTAGCGTTATGGCCATATGGTTACAAAATGCCACGTCAGTCTTAAAATAGTGTGGTAAACCTAAAAACAGCATGATTTACCTCAGATTCTACGGCAATATTGTTAGATCTCAACCACTCTTTTAATAATTTGCAAATCATTTTCGTTTCTGAATACAGCCTTTCGTTATCCATCGGTTAATGAAAAACTTACCATGATAACAACGGAACACATCGTATTTTTACTTTGTACATTTGCATCTATTGACGCATGCCGGTCCACATCCCTGCAGGTAGCGTTCCAAACGTTGAGATGTTTACTTAGAAGTTTGTCATCAACCTGATGTTATCAATCGTGGACGATGGTAGCCAAAACACTGGACAATAAAGCCGATCGATTTGACCTGAAATGTCTGTACATACCGTGTCAGCTAGCTTGGTTGTGATTACAGCGGTGTGTTGGGGCCGTTCGCCAGCCAGACTGGGTTAAGAGGCCTGCTTTTGGGCAAGCCCTTAAGTTGGAATCTCCGAGAGATGTGTTAGACACCGGATTGTTTTTATCGTCATTCACAATTGTGGAACGATTGGTATATACACAGCACACAATCTGCTAGATTGTGTCATGCAAACGTAGGTGGCGGAGATACACCCATTCGACTATATATATATATATATGTCTCTTATACATATATATACTATATATATAAATCAATAGAAGATATGATTCACCTTTGACCACTAGTTTTAACTATTGAACATTCTTAGCATGAGTTCGAGCGTTTTTGGCCTATTGTGTCTATTTACGTCAGCAATGATTACAATCAACTGGTCACACGCGATTACAGGATCAGAGGATATTCCGATAACAGCTGGCTCGCCTGGTAATATAAAGGAATGTCTGCCAGTACCTCATTCCTATTGCTTTCAGACCAGAATGACAACTAATAAGCGGGATGGAAACCACACAAAAATTAGAGCTAGGCTGCGGTGACCAAGGAACCGTGAAAGTTTTACAAAGAAAAATAGACTACCATCGTGTACGCATCGTCAATGAATTCGGATATCACGGTGATTCCGAAGATACTACTAGTTTCGTAGAAGCATATTATTAGGGCAACAGAGGCTATACCGTCGCGCGACATTTGGTCAAGTCCTTGTAGTCCAGGCAGTATGGTGTTTTGATTCTAGATACGGTTGCCCACGACATTGATTTAGGATGAGTTAAGCGGACTAAGAAAAAATGCCGAAGCCTAACGACGTGTTAAAAAAGTCGATACAGTGAACGGATATGAGAAACCTGCTGTTTGGATACAGATTAAACCATAATATAGACGAAGAGAAATCCAGTTCATGGAATAGATGACGCACTAATGATGGGCTCTAACCAGCAAGCGAAGCTTGATATAGTCGGACGAATGCACACGGAAAGGGTACCCTACAACACAAGCTAACAATCAATGTTTTTTAAAGCCCAACATAGCCTCGTAGGCTTACCACGTTCTCTTCGACGAACCGAGGCTGCTTCTGGCGCAGTGTCATCGCAAGTTCCACCGTTTTTATGCACAAACAACCCCGAAGATCCGCAAAAGGGTCTGGCCGATTAGATTTAGTCGATTGCTGATCGCTGGAAGCAAGTGACGTGAAAGAAGCGGAAGGGTAAGGTGGCATGGTCTTGGTCGCATTCAGATTGGACGCACTAGCGCTGGTACTCATATGTCCATGGCCAAACAACACGTCGAAATCGATACCTGCATCCTCACCGACTACTGGATGGTTCTCGTCGACTGGATCAAACGTCGATGCGAGGTTAGGATCCGGATGACCAGTCGGGATGCTGAACGGATCAAACGGATTGTTTGACGTCGACTGGGAGTGCGGAAGATCTGAGTTTAAATTAAACGAGGCGGTCCAATCAGTCGAACTAGATTCGGGATGTGTGTGTAGACCAAACAAATCATCCACGAAAGCGGTTTGCTTCGGTGTGTGGGAATCGGGTGCCAATGGTTCGTCTGAAAGAACAGAATCAACATCAATGAGGACCGAAGAGGTGGGTTGGGTCGATGGATGGTCGCTCGAATGTAGTTCGTGAGTGTTGCAGTGAAACCGAGAAGGTCTGCGACAGGAGTAGTAACCTACAAATAACCAGGAAAGTAGCGCCGATCATGCTTGTAGGTAATGTATTAAAAGTCTTAGCTATCGGCACATTGGTTTGAGAATGGTCAACGGCATACATCCTGACATACACAAGAAAGCCACAAAAGTAAGGAAATGAAAACGGGCAAGACATATGGCTAAGTGTAAATATCAGAATAATTGACACAGATTGAGTTAGACAGATGGAATGAAAGGTAATTAGTGATGCGTGGGGACGACGACTAACAAAGCTGAGGCAACAGAAGTTTCCGAAAAGCGTAGATGTTATCGCCAGAGGTTCAATGGACTGAGTAATTTGGTCTCAGTTATGCACTCCACAAAATCCTAAAAGAGGTATCGTAGGCACTGACTCTACACCCAGCTTGGATCAGGAGTTATGCTGTGAATGAAGCCAGATGCGG
>LOND01002080.1:5519-18087 GCA_014220965.1 Paragonimus kellicotti | reverse complement strand
TGAGACTGTCGAGAAAAATCCATGGACATTCCAACAAATGGCCTTGCAACGGCTTGAAAAAGCCCTACAGTTTTCAGGGTAGGGCTGTTATCAATGACAGAAGCTACTGTCATCAGAATCTATGATTCATGTTCATAGGATCAGAAACAATTTGTACGAATCCTCTACTTCACTTGGTTGGTTATCACAAAAGCCTCCAACAAGTACGTGTCTCCTGGCGAGCGCAACTCACTCTCACAAATTAATCAACAGCCCACAAGTCTTCAAATGGAGTTAAATTCGTCAAATCACTCAAGATAGTCATTGACCTGAGAGACAATTTGATTTTCATACAACCCGCACCTATAACCGCAGATGCATACTGAGAATAACTAAAAACGGCTGCTTGCGAAAGTGACTTCTAACCCACAAATACGAATCTGACAGAAAGTTATTGAACACCACAACAAACTGACAGAAAACTAAAGAAAGCAGATCGGTCAAAAATTAGGGGAATTTCCAAACTGACTGTTTTTAACCCTGTTAACAATCGTCAACAAATTATCGATTGGGGCCGGCTGGGCTGTATGGGGCAAGGCAACAAAGATCACGTGACGACTTGAGCAATAAACGACCAATCAGATTGTAAGCAAAAAGTAGGAGCGAAACGATAACAACGCTGTGTCCAGACGACAGAGGAATACAAAAACGGCAGGCAAAATGCAAAACGTCATTTAAATATGGAGGGAAATGGAAGCAATCGAATCGAGACAACAGAAATTGAAACAAGAATGAACAGTAACGACAACTGACAAAAATCGGTAATTACAAGAGGCTTCATTTCGACAGGAGTTTAAACGGATCAAATAAATCAATAACATTTTTAGCAGTTGTAAGTCTTTTCTACATGTTGGAATCGATCAATACTGTTATGGATTTACGTACTAATAATTACTCACCACGGCCCAAGAAGGTTTTGCCAAGTGGTTGGTTCCCATGACCACCACCGAAGCGACGGGCAGATATTTCGACCTCACTGGATCCCATCAACATTAACCACACTAGAGAGTCTAACCCATGGACTGTCAACAAGCGTCAAAATGGTAGTCCAGATGTTCAGTCACCAGACCACATGGCCGTAGCTGCAGGGGGAAATGTGAGTTACGCAGCCTAACCTCCACACTTTCTTTCGCTTTGGTTAGTGATCACTGCCGCTTACAAAGCAAGCACGAAATGAAGAACAATTTAGAATCAAGAACAAACGTGACTGATTGGGAGTTTACGGTAATGCACATGGATAACCGTTGCCCACATAATAAGTAACAGGAGACAATATGCTTTCTTGCTGTCTCGACGCGTACAATTATCTGCAAAATGACTGATTTTGAGATGTGTTAGCGTAGAAGCAACAAATAACAAACTGCGTCATACTCGAATTCAGAGCGACACATCTCAACAGTGAGGTAGACGGTTTAGCCGTACATCGACTCCGATCGTTATACTGTAGAATATTTCAGAGCGCCTATATTGCCAGAAATGGTGCTGATTATCACGTATCGTTGAACTCCAACATTCACGATTCCCAGGTCAACGTATTAATCGGCCCGTCACATTTACTTCTGTTATCTTTAATAATTCACTGACCTTCAGGTGCAGTCCGTGAAATGGGTGACTAAAAACGTGTTCAGCCGAGACCGATTAACTAACTGAAATTTGACTTCATAACTAACTTTTCTGTTTACCGTCGGGGCATCTTCATCCTGGTGTATAACTTATGGTTGTTCATTGTAAACGTGACAACTATTCCGGCGCTTGAGTCAACATGTGAAGTTATGTGTTTCAACCTAAACTGAAATGTCCTTGAGATGTGCTAAAAGTAGATGCAGTTAATTTGTCCACGAAACTGTTCGGAACTTGAGTAGGCCATGAAGTTTTAAACAACGATTCATCCTGCAGACGGGCATACTTTCGGGACAGATCACACAATTGACCGACGAAGTGTGTGTGTGTGTGCAGTGTTCCACCAGACCAAGAAGACAGCATCATGAGTAAATAAAGTTAATTACTCCGTGACTCATTCAGTTGATCCGAAGAAGATTCCGTGTAGGGGGTTTGTAACACAAGTATACGTATCACTGTAGCGTGCGCATCAAACCAGAGTAAGTCATGTGTAGAGGACGAATAAAAAGTGTGATAACGCGAATCAAAGCAACAAATTCACATCATTCCTGAATCGAAATGCAACAGCATCACTGCGGTAAAGAATGTTGTTAACTCGGATAGGTTGTTGTCAACTGATTCAAATCGGAAATTTTCATAATCCACTGTGGATCCGCTCAAACCTCTTAATGGCCAGTGACTGATCTAAAGCTACGTACATCTGGTTGATTCACAAAAGTCATTGTATAGACCCGTTGAATGAACGAAACATAGCTACACCAAGAAAAAAAATAGTTTGAACTTTTCTTCTACAGTGTTGATACTGCGCCCGAACAGTAGTTTAAAAAAACGCTGGAAGCATTAGAAGTTTAGCGAATTTACTTCAAAGTGTCTGCACAACCCAAAAAAGTACTATACAGTAGACTTACGATGAAACGGATTCCAAAACTTTATTCGACGCATCGCGAAGATTGCGTAGCAAGTTACCAGCTCCACCCTTGAGTATACCAAACACATTGCTAGTATTGGCTCCAGAGCTCGGAGTGATTGTTGGCTGAGGGGCGGCTCGCTGAGCCCCAACTGGGTTTGGGGATGATAGTGACGGACTCTGGTTAGGTCCGGAAGAAGGATTCGAGGGGGAACTAACAGGATTAGGAGCAGGTGGTCGACTTGGGAAAGATGGTTGCGAAGGTGGGCGATTCAATTTAGGATTGACATCAGTGCGTCGATTGGTATTCACTTTGGAGTCGTTTGCGGTCATGTCATGACCAGCTGTGCAATAAATGCAAACATTTACGACGGTCAAGTATATTAAGTGGACAGCAAGACAGCACGCAGTGTTTGTTCGCAGCAAGAAAGCATGGTATTATTTGAAACACTCAAACACTGGCAAAAGCATTCAACATTGCTACGGAACACAAGAGAAACCACAGATCTGGTGACCAGTGATGCTTTTGATTGAACAAGGAAATAGTAAAACAGGCAGCCCCCAGAGGCAAACGATTACTTAGTTAAGCACCTAACCTGACAGTCTCTTAAGAGTGTGCGCCAAAAAGACAGAACACGCGTACGCTAGAAACTGTATTCTGATAACAATAGGAAATCATGCCATACAGACTACGCAGAAATTAGACACGACTGGAGGACAGCGAATAATCAATTGTCTACGTAGGTTCCAAAACCCTCACTATGCGCTCAAACAAACAGAGACCCTGAGACGCAGTCCCCTATAAGATGTCAACTGGAAACTGTGAAAATAGACTGCGATGATTAATAAATTAAGAAAGTAACTCAGCCTAACAAAAATTCCCACAAAAATCACTCCAAGACAACAATTTTCTCATACCTGAGGTTTATACTATGGGCGACTCAACAGAACTAACTCACCGATAAAAGACCGAAAGGAATTCCAAATTCAAACATATGCACTACTCCATTATCAAATACTAGCTATTCCCCAACACATTCTGCTATTAACCATCCAGTGACAAAACGCAGTTTCACTAACGACTTCCGACTTTTACAAGCGGAAGTTAGGAAGCGGATATTTGGCAATGAGTGTCAAGCGAGTTTCTTCATTCAATCTTTACGCATGCACAGAATTTGATGGTTAAACCACGTACCAGGGATCCCAGCTAATGGTCAGTCACAGCCAGCATCGCGGTCGACTAGCACAGAGTGCGAGTTTGACAGGTGATGACCAAGAGTGGAGAAATGAAGTCCTTCACGAAAGGGCTGAATGCTGTAGGCTGGATTCGTTTCCCGGGATGAGGCTCTTGCAGCTCAGACAGACAATGATTGAAGGCTTTAGACGAAATGGTAGCTAATCGGACTCGGTGAAGTGGATGTTGTTGTTCAACCGAGTTGTCTGTGGAGTAACTGCGCTCCATGACGCGGGGTAGTGAATGCCGTTAGGAAGCTGTCATGTAGATGACGTCTTATTTTACATGTAGCTCAGCCGTTTGTTTGCAAAGAGTCAAATGGTTGAGTTTGCGTATGACTGCTATCATTAGTTAAGTCCCCTACTCTTCGTTTCTTCTTTCCTGGCTGAGGCTTGCGTTTCCCCTCATGGTTTGATGACAGTTAAGTATCAGCGCAAACCACCGATGTACTGCCGCCCTTCATGAGTTTACACAATAGAAAATTCAACCAGTGCAACTCGGTGAGCTTAACGTGAGCCAGAAAAAATGATTCGTAGTAACCGTGTTCGAACCTGCAACAGTGACATTCCGCGTCGTTATCGACGATATTCCGAAATCGCTACGACATGGCTATAGTGAGAGAGAATTGTAGTCACCGGTGCGGGTCTCTTTTTTGACTTAAGCCTAACAAATAAAGCAAAATAGCAAATCTAAAACTCACCAGGAGAACTCTGGTCGGCATTCAATATGACAGTGTTAGCAGGAGCGACTGTAGGATTGACGCCACGACGTTTGTTAACCTCAGTCATAATCGGAATGGAACCGCTGACACGTAATTCTCGCATTGAAGCAAGTTCGGACAATTCACCAAGCACTTCAGTAATGTTGGGTCGTTGTCGGGGGTCAATCAGGAGCATCTGACCTGAAGAGGATTAACACCCGATGGTTACTCAAGGACAGCCAAAATTTCTGCACAGTGGGAACTTACAAACATTAACCCGGCATATAGTTTGACAAAGGTGTGAAAGGATAGCCCGCAAAGCTGGTTAACTATCACCATGGCTTCAATCCCCTCTGTGTAGGAACAATGTCAGAGAAACTAACAATTTTCCTATAAAAACGTAGATACGGCACGACTCTACGACGAAGCCACAACAATGAGAAATGTCATACGCCGTCTAGGTTGTATAACGCTAAATCACAGTTAAAGACTGGAAACACAGTGTGGTGTGTTCTACTGTTGACGAGAAATTTGCTAGTTTCGGTTACTCTTCCAATAATTTGTAAATCTGTTTCGTTCACGAATGCAGCTTCTCAGCATTCACTGTTTAGCGAAAAATATATTGTGACTGCACACTCCGTCAGGGAAATATCGTATATTCATATTGTCTACTAACATCCATTGATGCCTGCTGCCTCCATGCCCAGCACTGCGAAGTTTGGCAACAGTAACGCTTTATCAACCGTGGTTCATGGCCGGGAAAACTGTGAGGGAGCAGACGAGCGATTTGTCCTGAAATGTGTTTAAACCCCCGTGTGAGGATCGTTTGCTAGGTAGACCCAGTTAGGAGGAATGTCATAGGTAGGCTCTTCGGCTAAAGGTTACGTGAAGTGGTTTGGGTTCCGAATATTGTTTTTGGGTCTTCAGTCGATTGTTCGCTATGTACCATCATTGCTTGTTTGTCTATCAAGCGAGTACTTGTTTTCAAAATAGATTATCGGCATATGTGAATTTCTTTTTTTTCTTCTTTCTTTCTTTCTTTTTTTCGCCAACAAAATAGCAACCTATTTACGTGTGTGGCTTGACGACGCTATCCATACGCGTTCGAATGCATATCCTAGTACTCGTATCCAGAAGTATGGAAATAACTTAATCATTATCTCCTCTCTAGCAAATAGACCATCATTTTATCCGATTATCCAACTACTCATCAAACCCACAAGAAAATTGTATCACGAGGATTGAGGCAACTAAACTAGGCTAAACCGAACAGCGTAAACACAATTTGTTCGGTGCATTCAAGTACAAGACTGAAAGCGAAAATAAAATCCCCAACACAGCTACGTGTCGGAGAAGGGGACACGGAAAACAAAAACACTCGTCTTCGTTGGCGTATGATTTTTCGAAACTCCGGTGGTGTGAAAGGACACAATTGGCTTCGAGGTATCAAGTTATACAAACTAAAGACGATGGTGCTGATGTCCTTAGACACATACCAAGAGACCCACCTAACATTAACCTGAACTCATCGGACTGACCTAATAGGAACCAGGACAGAATCAGTAATCTTCGAATTCAGTCTATGTTATATCAAACTGAACACCGGAACTGTTGACATGACCTGTAATGAGATGGTTAGGATGATCAGTGCACGACATCCTAACTCATCATTGGTATGAACGAGAACAATAGGCTCTGAGAAAAGGTCAGCCTGAAGGATGGAGAAACAAGATTAAGAATGAGGTTTTAATGTTCATTTGATCCACCGGTAGACTACGGTGATTGTGTGGGCCCGGAAAAGATGAAGGATACTGTCTGATCTGTAAGGCAACAGAACACGTGGATTCTTTGACAGACTGTCAGGGGCGAATGATTTAAAAGGGTGCTTCACTTAGCAGTGGGCGGCAAAACCTATCCGAGAGTGCGATAAACAGGAAACTGATGTGCAATATCCATTAATCCTGAGTGCAGTGGTTGTATCCATAATTACACCAAACAATGGGAAGAATTAGAAGTCTTCCAAAAACACTGAATAACATGCCAGAGGCAATCATCAACCGTCGGGGGACGTGTTACCTTTGTTTAGGGGTACCTTTTCTAATCTTTCTACTGG
This sequence comes from Paragonimus kellicotti, assembly GCA_014220965.1. NCBI lineage: Eukaryota > Metazoa > Platyhelminthes > Trematoda > Plagiorchiida > Troglotrematidae > Paragonimus > Paragonimus kellicotti. The sequence goes on along the minus strand of LOND01002080.1, from coordinate 11,474 downwards.
TCATTCGAAGCAATTAAGTGATAATTCCCAACTACAAAATTAATACTCGTATAGTTGCAGTGGAATACCGTCGACGTCTCACCTAGTTCAATATGCGCGTGCGGGGGGGAGAACATAACCCCGTCACCACGATTCGCCTTAAGCCTGGTTACGCACCGTTGGTTTGCCTAACAGTTGTGCCTGAAAGGGCCGATACCCGAGCCAACACAGCATTCTGAACCAACGAAGCAACCGATCATTGAGTTAACGCACCAGAAAATATTTAGGGAGCATTAATAATTATCAAACAACCAGGATTCGATTTGATTCGGCTGTTGGGAAAAGACACTTTCCCAAAAGTTCGCCTTATTTGCCGAGACAAATGGATTTTCCATTTCTGGAAACTTGGATGCTGGCCAGAAGTTCTCGAAAATTCGCTCGCCTCTGATTGGTCCGTTGGAGTGGCCTAGGCCCAAGGCCGCTCAAAACCTATAAATACAGCTGCTGTAAACCACTATTTTGCCTTCGGGCTGGGCAGCAAATAAAGCTCGTTTGAAGGCCGTCTTTTTCCTTACTTGTTGGGGGATCTAAGTTGCGAGAGTTGGGCTCCGATATTTGTGCTCTGGTTTTTCGTGCAGTTTGGCAATATCGTTGCGTTCGTTCGTGATAGAGATACTGCTCGTAGATACTGCTCGTGGTTTTTACGTTTGTTCATGCCTTTCTCTGTCAGGGGGTTGTAACAATCGCAAACGAATTTTAAAGCAAATATCAATCCTATTAGACGGTTAGCTTGGTTTCATTCACACGGTCCCCATATCTGTAACCTAAACACAAGAACACTTCACTTCGAAATCTTCAGTAACGTTAACAGCTCACAGCGAAAACCGTTAGAAATATTGATATGTGCTTTCAATGAATAAACGGAAAAAACAAACTCTTATTTCGACGCTCATAGAATAATCTGTTATAGTAGACCAATGAATGACTCGACCTTAGTAATTGTCTCAGCGTTGAGCCCTAGTACTGAAAACATGTCATGATTGAGTTAGCCGAAGTTCAAACAGATAATCGGACTTACGTATTAGACCATGAAAAATAGTGTGCTCTGAGGAAGCCGAGCCAGTAGGCAGGTTGTAATTTGCGTTCAGTATAGCCAATTTGGCAGAATCTTCGAAGGGATGGTAGGTGCAAGTCAGATAAAACAGGATGCATCCAAGTGCCTGAGGAATCAGTGAAAAAGTGGAGCAATAAAATGCAGAAATAAAACACTTAGTTAACTCAAATTAGGAAAGTATAGTAGAGATATTCGTACCGCTTGAACAGATTTGGGTGGGTGAATGCTGCGACAGATGGTGTGTGGCGATCAATGGTGTGGATGGGTCACAAGATCGGAAAAGAAGAAAAGCGCAATATATATGTGGGTAGAAGTTCTGATAATATTCAACCGATTGACCGGTTTGTCAGACTTGCAGCCTGTTCCCAGGCGCATTTGTGCACCAAGGCGCAATGAGACGCTAAACTTACTGACTTTCGCGTAACGGCGATCGTTGAAGTTGTGACGAACCTGTTTCGCCAGTAATTTGAACGAACGAACAGAGCTCTGGTTAGCGATTTGAATGCGTCAGCGACAGGTTGTGCTGATTGGAACCGTTCAATGAACAAGCGGACAGGTTAATCAAGGTCAATCACGCAAACCTGTAGCCCAGAAACAGCGTATACGGCTCGAGAGATCCCGTGAGGTGGCGTTCCCAACCATAAAGGTGGCTGTCAGCTTAGGCCGAGAGCCTTTAGCGCACAAGCTTAGAACATTAGTGGGGACCTATTCGAGAGACATACAAAAATTAACAGCATATTAAATACGAACAGAATATATAACAAAGGCGCGTGGCAACAATAGTTGAACAGAGTGAATTTTGGGTCAAAAGGCCGTTACCAGGGGAGGTGGACGGTGTGAACCATCAATTTTTGCGCACACAACACTGGCTTTCTTTGTTGATCAGCACAGCTTCACTGATGGCCAGAATTTTGGGGTTTGGGTGCCGTAGCAACACAGTGAACGACCTGGTTGGGTCGACGTTGTGACCTGTCTCCAAAATGTGCTTCGCAATTGACGACGCCGGGTTTCGCGTTCGGTTGCTCCTTTGACTGTCCGTTCGCTCAGCAGATTGAATCAACCATTTTGGGAGGTGTTCGGCTATACGTTGACGCAAACACCGGTCCGTTCTGCCGATATAACTGTCATTGCAACTGCAAGTGAACTGATAAACGACATGTGAGACAGAATAGTTAGGTGTGTCACGTCTAGCGTTTCCATAACTAACTCCCCGAGTTGATGATAAGAGGCGTAATTCAGCTGCAGGTTATGTGCGATGCACACACAGCATTTCCAAACAGTAAATAAAAATGTGTTCATAAAACTACAGTTCAGGAGAGACTCATTCTCCACTGTAATGTGCCATCAGCTTCAGACAGCTGTAAAGCACATACTGGAGACAGGTCACAACGTCGACCCAACCAGGTCGTTCACTGTGTTGCTACGGCACCCAAACCCCAAAATTCTGGCCATCAGTGAAGCTGTGCTGATCAAACAAAGAAAGCCAGTGTTGTGTGCGCAAAAATTGATGGTTCACACCGTCCACCTCCCTCTGGTAACGGCCTTTTGACCCAAAATTCACTCTGTTCAACTATTGTTGCCACGCGCCTTTGTTATATATTCTGTTTGTATTTAGTATGCGGCTGACGAGATAAATCGAAATGTTAACATCCCGCAATGTTTGTCTTCTTGCTGTTTTGACGAATTGGATCAAGGGAACCTAGTGCTTTAAAAATTAACCGGTCCGGAATAATGCAGACCTCACAAATAAAAATATCCAATGGGTTTTGATTAAAAAAGAATTCTTGGGGCCGACCGGAAATTAAACAGTATACAAGATAAAGGAAATAGTTGATGAACGCGCCCGTTGAGGCTACATGTAGGCTGAATCAGACTTTTCTTGCAACTACGTGAACCCGTCAATAAAACGGGGGGACTCAAGACTGAAGGCAAAAATTGAATATTGAGATGCCAACGTCGTATGTACAACGATGACATGACTGAAGAAAAACGATGGGATTGTGAGATCAACGCGAACAGTAGTATGCCAACCAAAGTGGTTAGCAGTTAAGCATCCCGCCGTGCGTAATCGATGAGAGTTAAAAACGACGCCAACTGTCGCATCTACAAAGCGTAGTTCGCTGATGGCTGGTTCTACCCCTGAGATTGTGGCTCGCATACTAACTTGTGGATTGCCTCCGATAACCTTTCAATTAAAGATGGACTTTTGCTGAATGGTTCTAGTCACTGGATCAGTATCGATCATTCTTCGCCTTAAACGTCCATGCAACTGGTCAACTTGAACCAAAGAAACATTCGAAGTAGAAGCCAAACAATTACAGACGCTTCCAAAGTTTTGTATAGTAGTTTAAAAAAAAACATTTTCAAACAAATTAATTGGCAAAGGCAACAGTTACCAGAAAAACATTAAACTGCGTTCATGAATCACACCAGTTTATATCAAACGAAGAACAAGCACAAGTCTTACCCACACGTCTGACGCTGTGCCAATTGGATGATTCTGGTAAAGATCTAGCATTTCTGGCGCTCGGTACATCGGCGTTGTGAACTTTTCGATCTATTGGAAACAATGCAAAATCAGGGAGAGATATGCAATAAAAACGGCCTCTACTAAAAACTCGTAGTAAATGCGGGGTGCGACGAAACAAAACATGTTCTATCCAGGTTAAGCACACGCCCAACGAATCACATATGCCATTCTAACGCCAAAAGTTGTCAATGAAACAGACTTGTGAAAGCTAAACAATTGCTAATGTTTATCTAGAGATGATATTCATGGAATGATAAAGCCTAATGCTGCTAAACTTGAACGAGGTGGTCGGGCCTTGTGTGGCCTGTTTCGATGCCGGCGGCTATGCTGAACTAGACTCCGTCTTCAGGTTCAACCCTGTCAGACAGGCCAAAGGGGAGCAGCCAGACGAAAAGCAGTTACACTCATAGGATTGTATGTCGCACTACTGACCGCGTAGGAGTGCTTAGGTAGTGAGGCACGATCCTATGGGCATACAGCAGAACTATTTTTATAGTTGCGGCACTGCTGTCTTCCGTATCAGGAAGAAGGGGGTTAGAAAAGGTACCCTCAAACAAAGAGCACTCCGATCGCCCAACGGTTGACCGTGACCGCCGGCGTATTATCCAATACGGTCGAAAAACATCTATCACTGACAAGCCCGATGTAGCTTTGAATACATCCACTGCGCGCAGCAGTGCTCAGAAATCAGACATCAATGTCTTATTCACTGCGCCCTCGGGCTAGGCAAGCCCCTCACTGCCAAGTGAGTCAGACTTTTGAGTCATTGGCTCCGGGTGGGGTCCCCCAAGAAAACCCTGTATCCTGTTGTCTCGCAGGTCAGACTTTTGAGTCAGAGACTCGGGGTGGGGTCCCTCAAGTCAACCCCTTCCGCGGCATAAACGACCGGGAAGTATCAGAAGTTATCGCTCTCCCGACAGTGACATTATTAACCCAATACGACTTTCTCCTACTGTTTTACCCCCCATTTCTTCCGCCTTCCATGTGCCTTCGGGCGATAAGTTGTTTTCTAAAGGCCAAGAAGACAACCGGTAAACATTGGCGCCTTCAATGTCCGCACTCTCCGACAAGTCGGTCAGCAAGCTGCTCTGGCTAGTACTCTCTCAAGTCTGGAGCTTGATGTGTGCTGCGTGTCGGAGACGCGAGTCTACGATTCTAGCACCGTTATCCATTTGAGCTCACCTCTAGATAACTGTCGATTCAAGCGCTTCTCTCTCAGGGTTTCTGGTGACGCCGAAGCTGAATCTCGCGGTCAAGCTGGGGTGGGAATCGCACTGAGTTCCAGAGCAGAGCAATGTTTGCTCGATTGGATCCCAGTGAACAGTCGCTTGTGCGCTGTCAGACTCAATACATCGGTAAAAGTCTGTCGACGCAAATCAGAAAGACGTTGTGTATTCATTATATGCGTATCGTAATGCTCCAACAGACAGCTGTTCGGATGATACCAAGGAAGCGTTCTACGACGCCCTCGTTGACCTCCTGAAACAAACCAAACACTCAGACATCATCATACTAGCGGGCGATTTGAATGCCCAGCTTGGTCGGCTTTCCCTTCGGAGGAGCGCTGGGCGGTATGTTTGGTGTCCTGGCACAACGCACTGACAATGGTGACGGACTGCTGCAGCTGTGTGCCTCCCATGGTCTATATTTCGAGCACAGCATTCCAACACAGGAAGAAGCACTGTGTTACATGGAGACCGCCGTGTGCTTCTCAGCCGTGGACGCAGTTGGATCATATAGCAGTCAGTTACAGGTGGCGCCACTCTGTTAAGGACTGTCGTGCCTTTTGGAGCAACCACCTGGACTCGGACCATGCTGTTGTGCGTGCCCGTTTTGTTTTGTCATTTACCCAGAGGACACACGCTCGTAAATGCAAAGTGACACAACTTGGTATTCGAGCGATGGAGGGTGTTAAAGAATGCTTATGAAAGCGTGTTGGTGATATCAAGCTTGCCCAGTTCGAGTCAGGTGAAAGATCCTAACGAACACTGGGAACAAATCGCCGCAGCTATGAAATCATGCTGTGAAGAGGTATGTTCCGAAGGAGCTGTTCAGTTGCGACAGAACTGGATTTCCGTCGCGTCGATAAACCTCATGAACAAGCGTCGCTCCGATCCCACCCGGTTCTGAATGTGATGACGACCGTCGAAAACTTAAACGCAAGCTGACTAAAAGCTTGCGCAAAGACCGTGAGCACTATTTGGTCGAACAGTCGAAAGAGATTAAAAGGGCCTTCTTATCTTGGAATTGCAGAAGGCTTTTTCCCCTGATCCGTGGTTGTACTGGTCGTCGAGTCGGTGTGAGACCATACGTGCAAAAGATGGTTCACCTA
>LOND01002079.1:23255-36857 GCA_014220965.1 Paragonimus kellicotti | reverse complement strand
TTACCACCTGCTCGTTGTGAGAAATTTTAATGCACCTAAGGTCAACTGGCTATCGGGATCTGCTAATGGTGAAGTCATTGATCACAAATTATTTGACCTTATCAACGACTTCACACTAACACAGCATGTTAGAGTGGCCACGAGATCCCGACCTGGTCAGATAGCCTCAACGCTAGACTTAATCATAACTCGTCACAGCAGCGACATCACAAACGTGTCGCATGCAGCACCATTTGGAAAGTGATCACGACGATTTATTTGTCGCTCAAATGTTCTATCGATAAAACAGGTACACAACGTGAAAATGTTTCACCGAACGTTCCCCAGAAAAAAGTAGGAGGAAGGGTTCGGAAGCTATGGGTTCGCCAAGCGGTTAAAAGAGCGTTCCAACGTAAGCATATATCTTAGAAGGCATGTACTCAGCAAAAGAGGTTTAAAATCTTTACGATATACGAAAGGGCTCAAAACGAAACAACCAAAATAGCAAGGAATGCTCGTCTGGTCTCATGAGCTCAACCTAGCACGTGATATTAAACAGAACCCCAAGAGGTTTTACGGTTATGCTCAGTCCAGGTCCTCTCTAAGAAAGGAAATTGGGACCACACTTTCCTATAAAGGAGAGATTATATCGACTGATAAAGGCATAGCGGACGCGTTCATGGCACAGTTTCAAAGTGTTTATCGCTCAGACAATGGAGTACCTGAGCCTCACTCCTAACACCGTGGGTGTGGCCATGGTGGATCAGGACATTGCGCCCCACGAAGTTGAGCGAGCGATATCCCAGCTAAACAGCACAAAGTCCGCAGGACCGGACCACATCCACCCGGCTATCCTAAAACCTCTGGCCAAATTGCTGGCGTCGCCTTTTGCCCAACTGTTCAATCTCACATTAGAAACAGGGGTAGTTGTGAGGGACTGGAAACAAGCCACCATAATTCCCATCTTCAAAGATGGTAACCGATCAGAGGTTGGAAATTACAGACCAGTAAGCCTGACTAGTGTCGTCAGCAAAATCTTTGAACGCATATTACGAGAGAGGATCTGCAGATTCCTCTGTGAGCAGAATTTTTCAAAGCTCCTCAACATCGGCTTTCTAAGGGGTAGGTCTTGTCTTACCAATCTGCTGACGTTTTTAGACACTGTCACGGAGAAGTTGGATAGAGGGGAAGTGGTCGAGGTGTGCTACCTAGATTTCCAGAAAGCCTTCGATTCTGTCAACCACAGGCTATTGGGCTGGAAGCTACGAGAAGCTGGAATATCCCCTGAATCTGTAGGTGGATCCAGACGTTTCCAGTTGGAAGGTCGTGTAGAGTGAGATTAAAAGTACTGTGGAACCAAGGTTCTTCGCTAAGTGGAGTACTGCAAGGTTCAATCCTTGCCCCTCTGCTCTTCCTGGTATACATAAATGACCTGACCGACAACCTAGTCAACCCATGTTACTTGTATGCTGATGACATAAAGCTGGTGGGAAATGCGTCGGACTCGGACGCCCTCCAAGAGGACATTCTGAAGATCTGCGAATGGACATTAAGGTGGGATTTACCGCTGAATGTCTAAAAAGCCATATCCTCGCTAATGCTCTCCAGTCGACCCCAGGTATCTAAGGGATGCATATGGACAGACAATCGAACTGACAATGAACTAGCAGACGATACTTGGGTATTCCAATCATTAGTGTAGCACTATACTACTCACACCACTGCTATTCAGTAGTGGAACCAGAGCATAGATTTTGACATTGAAGTAGCCGCAGGAAAAATACAAGAAACATCGGAGTGCAGCATCGCATGAAATGGTTCTTGGTACGTAAAGGAACTGAGCATTGGCGTCTGTGGCAACCGTGACGTTCTGGGCCCAGTACCGTACGCAGATGAGTGTTTGTTGTCATGTTGAAACGCATAACCCAACCCATGTGTTGGTTTCCTGAATGAATAACCCTTGCGCCATCCGTGTTCTTGGCTCACATCACTAGTACGTTCACTCCATCTGCTCAGTGTGCCGCAGCCGCGACAAAAGCACGGCGGGCGTTATATCGACTGAAATCCGCGATCGCCAACCCATGTCCAGCAGTGTTCATCCCACTGTACTCGGCCATAGTTCGCCCCCACTTGGAATATTGTGCCCAAGCTTGGTCACCGTATCTCATAAAGGACATAGCTGTCCTCGAGAAGGTACAAAAGCTAGCCACACGTATGGTATGGGGTATGAAGGGTCTAAGCTACCAAGACCGACTAAGTTCGTTGAACTTATTCTCGCTCGAACGCCGGCGGGTAAGAGGAGACCTTATTGAAGTGTACAAAATTAGATCTAAAACGCACGAATCTACGCATCGTCACAGTGCCATTGACATCTTCGACTGGTACCATTATATGTGACAATACGCTGGGATACCCCAGGCCAATCGTGCCACATTCATTACGAAGAGCAGTTTTCGAAGCGCTGCATAACCTGTCACACCCAGGAGTACGTGCATCACTACGACTGATCGCGGATCGATTCGTCTGGCCTAACATGAATCGGGACGTGCGGCATTGGGCCCGTTGCTGCCTTGCATGCCAACGTTCCAAGGTCAACCGACACACGAGCAGCCCGCTGGGAAGCATTTCCAGCAAATGCAACTTTCATAACCGACCCTTATCGTGTCCTCGCAAGAAAACCTTCACTGTTAGCCGCAGCGGCAAACGCGAGGTAGTTTCTGTCGATAGGCTGAAACCGACATTTATGGAGAAATCGTCAGCCCCACCCCCGTAGACAACTGACGGTGCTCGACTGCGAACCCCGGTGCCAGCAAAAAACGTTCCGTCCCCGGAACCCTCCTGCGGCTATCGACACTCCCACAACCGTAACCCCTACTCCCTCTACTTCTAGGCATAATCGTCTTGGTAGGAAGCTTCACAAGCCTGTACGTTTCTGTCCACCTTCTACTCTGAGTTATGGTATGTCTGGACTTAGCGATGTGTTAATAAAACCTGAATGTTAACTGTCTGCCCATTCATTTTTGAGTTATTCGGATATTTTGATACACAAAAAAAACGACAAACTATCAATCTCGACTCTCATGCCGTTGCAGTTATCTGATGCGTTACCAGGTCCGCAACCCAAATGGCGTTGTTCTGGACCAGGTTTATTCACATGCTAATCCTTTTCTTTCTGAGTCTATCAACTTTAGACAGGAGCACAGCAAGACAAGCAAACCAAAAACAGCGGCACACGAAATTGCAGTGTCTATGGGATCGTCGGTTGTGAAATCATTACTGGTCGACCGGATACGTTGATGCGGTGAATAATCCCTTTCCGCCGGTCGTGCGGACACTTCACCGAGTATTTGGGTGATATCCTTACCACTGAGCCCACAGCCCTGGAACATTTGCATACACTGGCCATCTTCAACTAACTGGAGAGGTCAAAATGTGAATTATTCGCTGTGTTCGTTTTATCGGATACCGACTCGAGAGAAACGGCCTGCATATGTTGGATGACATATTGCAACCCATTTTTTGATGTACCGCAACCTGGAAATGAAGCTGAGCCCCGGTTAATCTTGGGAAAGTTGTCTCATCACCATCGTTTCTTGCCACGTGGTTCCACGATATTTTCTGTTTTGTGTACGTTGTGGTGCAAAATGCCCCCTGGACTTGAGGCCTGATGGAGCATCAGACACTCAATGGTGCAGAAAGAAGTTAGACATTTCTTGGTTCTCCGTCCATTGCGATCTACGCAAACCATTACTATTGTAGTGCGATGCGTACGTATTTGGGGTTGTAGTAGTAACTTTTCGCCGAATGGGAGACTGTTCTCTCAGACTGTCTGACGAACGTTGCAACTATCTGAGAAGAAACTATTCCCAGATTGACAAGCACACATGAGCTGCAATTTTCACGGTCAGTCGTTTTCATCAATACGTCCCGAGGGCGATGTTTTGAGATGCATACAGACCACAAACCGCTGTTAACATTGCCAGGAGATGAGAAATGATTTCAGTATGTCTCAACCGAGAATGCAAAATCGGGCGTTGTTCCCAAGCGCCTACCGCTGCAAACTTCGCTGTCACTGGAGTCACCCACACAACTTGTGGTGTTTTGAGTCGCCTACTCGTAGCCAGCTCAATACCAATCAGCGAGCCACTCTGATTGGTCAACCTTACGTAACACTTGGACACAAAGTCTATGTGGAGTACGCAGATGAGGTGGCCGACGGTTGACAATACAGTTGAAAAAATTAATAACATCAATCAACGCATCTGTGAGAAACACGCTTACATGTGTGCGATCATTGTAAAAAAAATTACGAAAGATAAAAAAACGGAAATAATTATATAGTACGGCAAACATGAAAATTTTGAGTGAAAAGATTGGACGTTGTTATGGGAAATTATTTCCGGTGGTGAAATATTCAGGTAGATATCGACCGATTTTTGAAGCAGTGAAGTGTGCGAGAAATAATAACGAAATAATCCCCCTAGATCAATGCACCTGGGCATTGGTTGGAAAGGTCATGATAACAACTACATCTGTGTTGGAACCAGTCCAACAGAATAATACCCAGTTGTACTCACTATCGAAAACCAACCGACAATGAAAAACAAGGACTCAGCGCGTTGACCCTCGTGTATTAGTATCGACCCTGGAAAATAGAGTGTACAGAGAAAGCACGTCAAGCTAGCGAGGCACGGAGCGAGTTGTGATTTTAGCCCCGGGACGGATATTACAAAAGAGATGGCTTGACTAAAACAAAAGTAGGTAAAAAACCAAAATCAATTAAAAATGCACGAATGAATGCGACCAACAAAGATAGTACTTACTATAGTAGCTGCAGGCAGATGTACACAGAATCATGAATGCTGTACGAACAAAAAAGAAAGCACTATTGATGCCGGGATTCTTAGAGAAGCCACACGATCCCTCGTCATCACGCGACGAAATTGCGCCGAGTGCGCAGACTCGGTAAGTGAACTATGCCTAGCACAAACCAATCGTCCCAGACCGCTCCTAACCAAAGTTCGCGACCACAACATTCGAGATCGGGTAGTAACTAAGGCTGACATGACAGCTCAGAGGATGCCAGATATAAATGGCGCAGGTGACAGCCATGCATCACAAATCTGAACCGTATGAAGCGATGGCAGGTGCACCAGAAATCAAAAGCGAACGTCTTGGCACAAACCAGAGTCAGGAAGCAAATTGCAAGCTCCAACAGAACATGATGACGATGCAACGGTCTAGGACAACTAATCACCGCGCAGGGAAAAGGTTTGCATCGGTCTGGTTCAACCTTCATATTCGAAAAACGGACCTGTCACTAGGAGGTCTCCTCCGAGGGATTAGGTATGACCAAACTACGAAGTGGTCAGAAAGCTAGATCGCCGGAGCTGAAGGACACGCCGGCGAATTTGTGCAACCCACTTACTAAGAGGAACGAGCAGCAAACAACGATTTACTCCGTAGATATTTGCTTGTCCACAGAAACATGGCACAACGAAAAAACAGATTTAGGGGATTGGGCGCGTGATTTCTAATGATATGGCAATTACCGTGGCAATGGCGCTGGAGGTAGTTGCCTTTTGTGTGGACCTTATTTATATCAACCCCAATTGATGGCATTTGTGGTGTATCGGAGTCCGGGTGCGATACCAAAAAAAGACGAAACAATGCTGAAATCATTCCGGAAGGATGGCCAATCAGGTTACCACCTGCTCGTTGTGAGAAATTTTAATGCACCTAAGGTCAACTGGCTATCGGGATCTGCTAATGGTGAAGTCATTGATCACAAATTATTTGACCTTATCAACGACTTCACATTAACACAGCATGTTAGAATGGCCTCCGGATCCCGACCTGGTCAGAAAGCCTCAACGCTAGACTTAATCATAACTCGCCCTTGCAGCGACATCACAAACGTGTCGCATGCAGCACCATTTGGAAAGTGATCACGACGATTTATTTGTCGCTCAAATGTTCTATCGATAAAACAGGTACACAACGTGAAAATGTTTCACCGAACTGTCCCAGAAAAAAAAGAGAAGGTTTGGAAGCTATGGTTCGCCAAGCGGTTAAAAGAGCGTTCCAACGTAAGCATATATCTTAGAAGGCATGTACTCAGCAAAAGAGGTTTAAAATCTTTACGATATACGAAAGGGCTCAAAACGAAACAACCAAAATAGCAAGGAATGCTCGTCTGGTTCATAAGATCAACCGAGCACGTGATATTAAACAGTACTCCAAAAAGTCTTACGGCTATGCTCAGTCCAAGTCCGCTTTAGGATAGGAAATTAAGACCACACTCTCCTATGACGGATAGATTATATCGACTGACAGGGGTATATCGGATGCGTTCATGGCACAGTTTCGAAGTGTTTATCGTTCAGACAATGGAACACCTGAGCTCCACTCTAACACCATGCCATGGTGGATCAGGACATGGCGCCCCACGAAGTTGAGAGAGCGATAACCCTGTTAGACAGCACGAAGTCCATAGAATCGGACTACACCCACCAGGCCATCCTAAAAACTCTGGCCAAATTGTTGGCATCGTCCCTTGCTCAAATGTTCAATTTCATATCGAAAACAAGGGTAGTTGTGAGGGACTGAAACAAGCCACCACAATTCCCATCTTCAAAGATGGTAACCGATCAGAGGTTCGGAAATTACAGACCAGTAAGCCTGACTAGTGTCGTCAGCAAAATCTTTGAACGCATATTACGAGAGAGGATCTGCAGATTCCTCTGTGAGCAGAAATTTTTCAAAGCTCCTCAAATCGGCTTTCTAAGGGGTAGGACTTGTCCCACCAATCTGTTGACGTTTGTAAACACTATCAATGAGAAGCTGGATAGAAGGGAAGTGGTCGACGTATGCTATCCAGATTTCCAGAAAGCCCTTGAGTCTCTCAATCACAGTCTATTGGGTTGGAAACTACGAGATGCTGGAATATTTCCTGCAATATGCAGGTGGATCCAGGAGTTTCCAGCTGGGAGGTCGTGTAGAGTGAGATTAAAAGTACTGTGGAACCAAGGTTCTTCGCTAAGTGGAGTACTGCAAGGTTCAATCCTTGCCCCTCTACTGTTCCTGGTGTACAAGATTACTTGACCAACAGCCTAAATAGCCCATGTTACTTGTATGCAGATGAGATAAAGCTGGTGGGAAGTGCGTCGGAATCGGACGCCCTCCAAGAGGATATTCTGAAAATCTGCGAATGGACATTACAGTTGTATTTATTCTGAATGTCCTAAAAAGCCATATCCTCGCTAATGCTCTACAATCGACCCACAGGTATCTACGGGATGCATATGGACAGACAATCGAACTGACAATGAACTAGCAGACGATACTTGGGTATTCCAATCATTAGTGTAGCACTATACTATTCACACTACTGCTATTCAGTAGTGGAACCAGAGCATAGATTTTGACATTGAAGTAGCCGCAGGAAAAATACAAGAAACATCGGAGTGCAGCATCGCATGAAATGGTTCTTGGTACGTAAAGGAACTGAGCATTGGCGTCTGTGGCAACCGTGACGTTCTGGGCCCAGTACCGTACGCAGATGAGTGTTTGTTGTCATGTTTAAACGCATAACCCACCCGTGTTTGATTCCTGAATGAATAACCCTTGCGCCATCCGTGTTCTTGGCTCACATCACTAGTACGTTCACTCCATCTGCTCAGTGTGCCGCAGCCGCGACAAAAGCACGGCGGGCGTTATACCGACTGAAATCCGCGATCGCCAACCCATGTCCAGCAGTGTTCATCCCACTGTACTCGGCCATAGTTCGCCCCCACTTGGAATATTGTGCCCAAGCTTGGTCACCGTATCTCATAAAGGACATAGCTGTCCTCGAGAAGGTACAAAAGCTAGCCACACGTATGGTATGGTATGAAGGGATCTATGCTATCAAGACCGACTAGGTTCGCTCGAGTTATTCTCGCTCGAACGACGGAGAGTAAGAGGGGACTTTATCGAAGTGTACAAAATTAACTACCACACAGGTACATGTGCTCAAGCATGTTTGTTTGTGATGCGTTAGGACAGAGATTTAAGAGGTCATAGGTTCACAATCAAAAAAACAAGATCACGGTTGGCTGTTCGATTTAACTTTTTCACTAACCGGGTAATCAACTCGTGGAACAAATTGCCTGCCAAAGATTGTTGAGGCCTTGGGCGTAGATGGGTTCAAGAGAGAGCTGGATAAATGTTGGAACAACCTTTTACCCACTCCGTACTAATTGAAGTACGACTGGTTTTGCCTTTTAGGGCAACCAGAATTTGCCATTCTTTTCTTCTGTCCCTACCCTTAGACCATTACCGAACGCAGTGCATCGACAGAAAACGCAGTCTGGTCAATCTCCGGATCACACCAGTCAAGCATCAGGACGTCAACAGGCGCAGGCCTTCATCAAGTCCTGGATTTGAAATTGAAAAAATTGAAATTGAAATGTTGGTCTGGAATCCAGTCAGTTTGCCAAGTTTATTCTTGAAAACAAAGCGTGGTTGACCCTGGTCACCGGGAGACCATCACAGTAATTTAATTGTGTGGGTTTCTGAGAGGACGATATTCTGTTGCAACATAGTTTATCATTTCAAATAATCCAGAAATGTCTGTTTCTAATGGTTCCAGAAAGATAGTGAAGGTTTTTCACACACAATGCGCCAAAAACGTGCAGGTCGATGTGACATCACTGGCACTTTCCCACGTCTGTAAATGGTATGACTTAGTGACCGATAACACGATACCTCCGCGGAAGACGAATGAGACTCGTAGCCTGACTGGCGACACGAAACACGCGTTAACACACCACAATCTGATTTAACAAGATGTACAGACTCAGAATTGCAGCTACCAAAATGCAAGGCAGGTAGGTTGTCAAAGTCAATCAGAGCTAGTCAGAGAGTAGTCAAATAAAGTGTCTGGTTTGACAGTGCGTACGTAACACGTCTGTAGGGCAGTGAGGATAGGTAAGAGCAGATTAGGAAAACCATGGTGATCAAAAATTGAGACACAGAATGTTATCCAATTATGTCCTCTGCGTTGTAGTGTCGATTTCATGTATGGTAGGGACTTAGCCCTGAACCGAGGAGCCTGGGGATATAAGACTTATGCGGGCGTTCGAAGGTTGAGTGGGTGATATATGCGCGGCCGTGAATTCGGGCGCACGACACACGCCAAAACTATGGATGCCGAAGGTTGTGGTGACATAACTTTAAAGCATTGCAATCAATGCGACCGAGAATGCGCCCGGTCACCTCAGATTATCAGTTAATCAACCTGCTCATAGTATACCATCAACGAAGAGTAAGTTAGGCTCAAGCAGATTATACCGCTTATCGTAGTAGTTTGAAATATGCAACAATAATCGCAAATATCCATGGCTCACGCCCAGAGCTAGTTTCTACACAGTAACAATAGCAAAGCAAGTGAGCCAACGAAAGCATAATGTAATCCGTATTATGTGCAAGGTAATTATTCATGCAGTTAACCAACAGTAACATAGTGTTCAATAACAAATTACACTCACTTCAGTTATGTTTTTCTTCCGTGCCAACCAGCGACCGCCATTAGTTGATCAATCATCAGCTCTTCTTTCAGAAACCTGGTGGTTTTTCACCTTTTGTTCGCCTTATCTTTATTGTGCATTTGATGACAAGGCTCTTCTGGTGAGTGGACGGGGACTTCGTTAATTTCAAGTTGAACATCATCCACAATTGATCGCAGCTGTCGCATTCCCATAGACTTTCCAGTCGGCCCCTTTCGAAAAGAAGCACTAGACTCGAGTTTCGCTCTCATTAGAGCTCGTCAGTAGTGCCTAATGTGAGGTCAATGGCGCAGTGGTCAACACGGTTGCCTCATGAAAGCGTGGCCGGAGTTCTAGTCCTGGCCGTGGCAAGGATATGCACTACTGACGAGCTCTAATGAGAGCGAAACAATGAGGTTTTTGTTTCTTTTTCGACCCAAATTCAAATGTGTTCATTTTTCCTCATTCAAATGGCAGAGTACGCCTATATTAAATTACTTCTTGCCCTATATTATCAATATCTCACTTACTACTGGAGTTTTTCCATTTTTGGTACCACGAAGCAAGGCTTTACTTTCATACAAGCCCATCGTTTGGCTAATCAGCATTGATAGACTGGACACAAAGGCCTCACTCACACATTTACTGGTCTTATTCCTTCGGGTTTACATTGGATATGTGGTGTGTGAGTGGAAACCACAAGTGACGCAACGCACACGAGATGTAGTGCGTGTTATGAACAGACGCTCTCCAGCTTTGATCACTGTGACGGGCTAATACGAATCGGATGTCGTCAAGCGTGTCTAGCATTGATAACCACGATGTTCACGAAAAACAACTCATTGAGCAGAGACTGTATGTGTATAGGGAGGACCGGGATTGTCAGATCATTCACTAGTTCGTGACAAACGTCGACGTTGGTCAGAACTTGGGAGTTGGTAGTGGGACGTGCGCATGTTAAGACAAATAAAATGCAGTGTATGGCAAGGATATGCACTACTGACGAGCTTTAATGAGTGCGAAACTCGAGTCTAATGCTTCTTTCAAGGGAAAAGTCTATGAGGGTGTGACAGCTACAATCAGTGGTGGATGATATTCAATCTATATGAAATGGAATCACCATGTCTGATACATGGCAATGAGCCGTTGCATTAGCCGCCACCAGCACTTCGACCACAAAAATGTGATGCATATATGTTCGTTAATAGTGGAATATACGGACGATGAGCCGTATCGGTCTTCTTGATTTCGTGATAATTTCAGGAGCTTTCCGGCGGCCTTCCTTTTCCTGGAGTATAGATGTATTATCTTGAGTTTGATCGTTGTTGCACTGGTTAAGTTGAAGTAAATCATTCTCAATATGAGCTAATTTTAAACCATCCAACGAAACGGTGTCAGTTTGACCACCCTTCTAGACGGTGAAGTATTTGGGGCTGTGTAGTATCCCTATAAGTACACTTTTGCCTGCAAAAACGAGGTGTGCGAAGGATGGTTCTCGGGTCCTTCGGTATTTGTGGATGGTACTTCCTGACGACATCCAAAATATATATAGATATAATGATGGACAATTCTGTTTACTGGTGAACGACATGAGATTCAAACTAATATAAATTGGCCATCACTCAGTTAACTGCAGTTTTTGCATCACCAAAGGTATTTCAACTAGCCCTTTTCGAAAAGATGCATATGCTCGAATTTCACCCTTGTTAAATCTTTAGCAAGAAAGAAACTCGAGAGCAGTGCACTGATCGACAGGGATGTTTTTGTTTCACTTTCATTGAGTGTGTGAAAAGTAGGGATCGATAAATGCACGAATTGTGAAAGCAAAAACAAAAATCGCACTTGATTTGTGGCACAAAGGCGTTTCTAACCACTGTGTGCGTGTTGGGCAAAAAGCATCAACATGGAAAACGACAATCTGATTTAACAGGCATATGGTGACTATCAAAACAAGATCAATGGTAAGCAGAAATTCCATCTGTCACACACGATTTCATTTAGAAAAAGATGCACACGGATGTGAAAAAATCACACAGCCATTAGAAGGTAATTAAAACCAAAACAACATACAAACAAGAGTCTGTCTGGAGTCAGAACCCACGAAGCCTGGCAACTGCATTAACTATACGCGGCGGGCGATCGGCACTCAAGTTAGCAAACTGATCCGATGGGCAGTTGATGAGCTCACGCAGGGCTTTCAACGTGCCTGGAAAACTGAGTCCAAGATCTTCCAATAGGTTTTGAAGGTACGCTTTGTAGAAAGTAAAACAAGAAATGCGCTTTAGATATTTGCAAGTGATAAGAAATCACCAAAGCAAATGAGAAAAGAATTCGTGAGGAACGCTGCAGAGGTGGATGTAACAAGTAATTGAAGTCGGCAAACAATCAGCAGAACCACATACGTATGCATGAGAATATCATTCGTGACAAACTAAGAAGTAAGTCGTCAGCAAACCAAACGGAAACAATCGCAAATATGGGGTCACATGGAATAAAACCTTACTAAGGTTGCTCGTAACACCTCTACTACTAGCTAGGGAATTGATTGCCAGAAAACAAAATTAACAGGCGCCTACTCTGAGGAGAAGTCCGAAAACAAGTATACGTAAGCTACTGTTGTAAGCAATAGACTGTATATTTCCCACGAGGCGCTAAACAGTCGAGCAAAAAATAGGTAGATAGATGACCCATGAAATGCGAGAAACGACAAACATCATGCACTTACAAAGGTCGGCCTCCAGCTGCTTCGCACCGTGTTCTGTCAACACTTGCTGGTCTTCCATATCGCTTCCACTCTCGTGTGCTTCCTCATTCGGCTTGCCTGAACGAGAAGTCCCGAGGATCGTTTTGACTGACGCAGAAGATACTCCACCAATACGTAGCAAGCTGTTCACAAGCAAGTCGCATGCAGCACCGGAGACGAAACTGTCCAGCCAACAGAAAGCAGCTGCATTTTCGTCTAGTCCAGTGAATTTCTCAGTAGGGGATGCTAGTTTCCGAGAGGCTAGAGTAAGACTAGTCAGACGACGACGTTGGGAACTATTTCTGGCTTCTGAATCTTCGTTAGAGAGAACACATTTGTTGCCCGCGATTGACATGGCAGCAGTATCCACATCGCCCAAATGCAAACACTCAGCCAAACCACGACTAGAACACTGATCCGGGGTCAAATTCATGTCCATGAACTTCAAACGCTCCGGTTCTGGATAACCAGGACCGACAGACATGTAGGGCTCCAGGTGTTCCGGTAAGGCCAACAAGTATTGCCCAATCTAAAATAGAAAAGCGATGGTGACAAGGTAAATACCCATGTTGTAAATTTTAGCATGAAAACTGAGACCACAAACATATCGTAACATAAACAGACAAGCTCAGTACATGTGAAGTGACAAAAGGGAAACTGGCCCATAATCTGAACACACACCAGAAATCACAGGAAGCAAAATCTAATTTTCAAATTTGACAGGATAGTCATTCATGAATGATACTGATCGGTATCGGGTATAAGCTCACTAGTAATTTGAAGTACGCATTTAAGGGAAACAAAAACTCTGAACATCAGAAACTGAAGCATTCGAAACGCATGACAAGGCAGGAGAAATATTCATCCATTTGGTCTTGAATGTAAATGTAGCTCACAAACTATAAACGACGGCTTCCGCAAGGTGTGCACATTAGCACACATTGAAGTCGCCAAAGCTAGACACAAATGAAAAGATTACAAAAAGGAAACCTTCAACGTGGTTCACCAACATGAAAAGATCCGATGCATTTTGAAACGTTAACATATAGACTTTGCAGACAGGAGACTTAAATATGATGTTGCACAACCTATTACCAGGAGTATCCTGCTACACCAAAGCAAGTGTTGAGTAAAATAGTGATACGGGCAGCAGCAGAACAAAGCATATGGAATGACGGGCTACCGTGCCTAGGATACAAGCCGGAGCACCAAAATATGGCGTTCACCATAATCCTCCTTTCGATGCCAAGTTGATAGCAGACACTGTCGTGTAAACATCAAAACGAGTAAAGGGACTTCATTCTGAAATTTGGTGATATATTAGCCGTTTCTCCTAGAGACATTCATGAAGCA
>LOND01002078.1:47755-64246 GCA_014220965.1 Paragonimus kellicotti | reverse complement strand
ATCTAGATGTGTATAATATATATATATATATATATATACCGGGTTCCGTTTTTTTTTCGATTTCAAAGCCCCTCTTGATTATCGAGTAATCTATTTAGGCAAGAGAAATGAGTGAAGGGAGAAGGAAAAATCGTCGCGAACTCCCAATGATTTTCAAACCCGACCTATACTGCTACCTTGACGAGGTGGTCGGGCTTGTGTGCTGTTTCGATCCGGCGGGCTATGCTGACTAGGACTCCGGTCCTTCCAGGTTCAACCCTGTCAGACAGGCCAAAGGGGAGCAGCCAGACGAAAAGCAGTTACACTCATAGGATTGTATGTCGCACTACTGACCGCGTAGGAGTGCTTAGGTAGTGAGGCACGATCCTATGGGCATACAGCAGAACTATTTTTATAGTTGCGGCACTGCTGTCTTCCGTATCAGGAAGAAGGGGGTTAGAAAAGGTACCCTCAAACAAAGAGCACTCCGATCGCCCAACGGTTGACCGTGACCGCCGGCGTATTATCCAATACGGTCGAAAAACATCTATCACCCAAAAGCCCGATGTAGCTTTGAGTACATCCACTGCGCGCAGCAGTGCTCAGAATCAGACATCAATGTCTTATTCACTGCGCCCTCGGGCTAGGCAAGCCCCTCACTGCCAAGTGAGTCAGACTTTTGAGTCATTGGCTCCGGGTGGGGTCCCCCAAGAAAACCCTGTATCCTGTTGTCTCGCAGGTCAGACTTTTGAGTCAGAGACTCGGGGTGGGGTCCCTCAAGTCAACCCCCTTCCGCGGCATAAACGACCGGGAAGTATCAGAAGTTATCGCTCTCCCGACAGTGACATTATTAACCCAATACGACTTTCTCCTACTGTTTTACCCCCCATTTCTTCCGCCTTCCATGTGCCTTCGGGCGATAATTGTTTTCTGAGGCCAAGACAACCGGTAAACATTGGCGCCTTCAATGTCCGCACTCTCCGACAAGTCGGTCAGCAAGCTGCTCTGGCTAGTACTCTCTCAAGTCTGGAGCTTGATGTGTGCTGCGTGTCGGAGACGCGAGTCTACGATTCTAGCACCGTTATCCATTTGAGCTCACCTCTAGATAACTGTCGATTCAAGCGCTTCTCTCTCAGGGTTTCTGGTGACGCCGAAGCTGAATCTCGCGGTCAAGCTGGAGTGGGAATCGCACTGAGTTCCAGAGCAGAGCAATGTTTGCTCGATTGGATCCCAGTGAACAGTCGCTTGTGCGCTGTCAGACTCAATACATCGGTAAAAGTCTGTCGACGCAAATCAGAAAGACGTGTATTCATTATATCGGCGTACGCTCCAACAGACAGCTGTTCGGATGATACCAAGGATGCGTTCTATGACGCCCTCGTTGACCTTCTGAAGCAAACTAAACACTCAGACATCATACTAGCGGGCGATTTGAATGCCCAGCTTGGTCGTCTTTCCCCGGACGAGAAGCGGCTGGGAGGTATGTTTGGTGTCCGGGCACAACGCACTGACAATGGCGACAGACTGCTGCAGCTGTGTGCATCCCATGGTCTCTATATTTCGAGCACAGCATTCCAACACAGGAAGAAGCACTGTGTTACATGGAGACCTCCGTGTGCTTCTCAGCGTGGACGCAGTTGGATCATATAGCAGTCAGTTACAGGTGGCGCCACTCTGTTAAGGACTGTCGTGCCTTTTGGAGCAACCACCTGGACTCGGACCATGCTGTTGTGCGTGCCCGTTTTGTTTTGTCATTTACCCAGAGGACACACGCTCGTAAATGCAAAGTAATTAACTGGCATTCGAGCGATGAGGGTGTAAAGAACGCTTACCAGAAGGCGTTGGTGAACAAGTTGCCCAGTTCGAGTCAGGTGAAAGATCCTAACGAACACTGGGAACAAATCGCCGCAGCTATGAAAACATGCTGTGAAGAGGTATGTTCCGAAGGAGCTGTTCAGTTGCGACAGAACTGGATTTCCATCGCGTCGATAAACCTCATGAACAAGCGTCGCTCGATCCCACCTGGTTCTGAATATGATGACCGTCGAGAACTTAAACGCAAGCTGACTAAAAGCTTGCGCAAAGACCGTGAGCACTACTTGGTCGAACAGTCGAAAGAGATGGAAAGAGCCTTTTTATCTGGAAATTGTAGAAGGCTTTTTTCCCTGATCCGTGGTTGTACTGGTCGTCGAGTCGGTGTAAGTGAGACCATATGTGAAAAAGATGGTTCACTTATCACCAATCAATCGCGTCGACTTGACAGGTGGGCTGAACATTTTGAAGAACAGTTCAGCTGGCCTCAACCAGATTATGTGGACGACGGGACCCGAATGGTCAGTTATTGCATTCCAGACGGCCCTCCGTCGGAAGCAGAAGTGGTCCTAGAGCTCAAATTATTGAAGCGCAGTGAATAAGAAGTGGGTAGGTGTCGCCTGCCTGGATGGGGTCCTCGTGATCACTCAAACCGCTGGTTGGAGACGCTATCCGAGATGGCGGTGTGTCGCAGTCAATGGCGTACCTGCATCCATACCATTTCTTTTGCTTAGACTTCTATTAATTTTCAACCTTCTTAGTAACGTTTTCTTCTAGGATATTCCACGTCACTGTTGAGGTGAGCGGCAGCCCGAGCCACAGTACCTTTTGGTCAGGCTCATGGCTGATATGATGATGATGATGATGATTTTCAAAATATATGACCGTTCAAGCTCTCTTCGCACTACTAGTACGAGGGACCTCAACCATTATAGGCTGGACAGACACGCTCTTGAGGGGACATCAAATAACCCTCGCGTTACAACCCCAACTCCATTCTTTCTTGAATGGGTTCACCGGAATTGCACATTCTCATAGGTATTGTAGCGACCTGGAGGTTTCACTGGCCTGTCTGCGGTATGTTGTGTGAAATAGTTTCAAAACTCAATTGTATATTGTACCTAAGCTATTAAGAAAGTTCGCATGAGATGCATGCTTGTCCGATTGTTTGTCTGCATGCCATGTGACTGTGGCGCGTACCCGAACACACACGTGTGTCACACTCTTCCGGTTTACTCGCTCGTCGACGGCCGGTCTCTAGCCTCCCTAGCTGATTTACGTGTCGGTGCCATTTCTAGCGCTATAAGAGACCTGTATATTTCGTGTAATAAATATTCGGTCTCTCCTCTCAACGGCCTTTTACATTTCGCGTCTGGTAAATTCGTACTGGTAAAGCGACTTAGTGCGCCGTGCACTAAAGTATGCTGCCACAGACGTACTCGGCCCATAACAGTGCAGGAACATTCTATCAACTGGGGAGATTTCTCCTAAACGGCAGGTGACTCTACCAACCCGTTACCCGATAACAAAAAAGTGTTAAAAAAGGAACTAGTCACCTGCAACTCACATTGTTACAATCGGACCTCCATAGGCCTGATTCTACCTCTGGCGCAAACCAAGTCTTGAAAAATGTGTCTAGAAGAACCACAACCTGAAGGTGGCCACTAAATTGTTTGTCTGCCGCTCAATTTGCTGTCTTCTGCTATTCGACAGTGAAACTTGGACATTGTATCAGCGGAACGTGCGCTATCTGAGCCGTTTCCATTTGCAATGTGTCCGAGATGCATCTTGGATATTGGATGGTCGGAACATGGTTCCAAGCGCTTAGGTACTGCGGCGGGCTTACATGGATGGGATTAAAGTCTTGCTCATACTTAATCAAATTCTTTGGCTAGAACATGTTCGCGGGATGGGTGACGAACACATTGCGAAGCAGCCGCTATACGAACAGGTGAGTGCGGAATCCTTATAGTCAAAAGTTGAGATACCAGGATGTTATTCAGGTAAGTCTTTCACGTTGTAAAATTGATTTTAGATGTTGGGAAGACTTAGCGTTGAACCGGACGGTCTGGAGGAATACGATTCGGACGGGCGTCCGCAAGTTCAGTGAGCAGTTATTGCGCGGCCGAGAACGAAAGCGCGCGGTACGCAAGGGAACCATCGGTGCCATAGGTCGTGGTGACATGACTATATGGCGTTGCGATGTGTGCGGCCGTGAATGCGCTGGCCGTCTGGATTAGTTGATCACTAGCGTGCTCCTTATACTGTCCGCAAATAGGCAACGCGTATGTTAGGCTCAAGTCTGTTACATCCATTTTTTCCTGTTCGCGTTGACCGACGTCCGTTGTCGTTTGATACTCACTCACCCTCTTTTTCAGAAACCTTCAATTTTGTTGGTTTACTGTATGGTGAATGTTTTTGTCTGTTTCCTTCCAATCCAACCTTGAGTTTTGTTCTCCTCCTTATCTTCTCTAGAATGCACTAACTTACTCCTATACCTAACTATCACTTGAGTTATATTTTTAATATTTTTCTTTTCAGTTTTGACCTTACCACTGAAGTCTACTTTCCGAGGGATAGAGTTTCAGTTTCGTGCTAGCCATTCAATTGGCTAACCAGCATTGGCCGGCTGGACACAAAGGCCTCACTCACACACCTACTGGTCTTATTCCTTCGGGTTTACACCGGATACGTGGTGTGTGAGTGGAACCACAAGTGGTGCAGCGCAAGCCACTTGTGGTGATGGTTAAGCGCAGGCGTCCTTTGGCTTCGGTCACTGTGACAGGCTAATCCGGAACGGTTGCCGCTATTCTATTGTCCTACCTGGTGTGAGTGACTGTCGGTGTGACCGCCACACCATCTAGTTCAGCCGAGTAGGCCGTCACACTGCGTCAAGGCGAATAATTCTTACCAATCTTTCTAGGCGTGTAAGACAAATATGTATCATGGGATCATATCTTTGGTTGTTTATAAGTTTGAAACATCAGAACTTGCAATCACACGGGACGTGCTGAGATGACCTCTCAGACCGTCGAAGTCGGCCCGGTTAAAGTTGCCGGTTAGTTGATTTGCATCTCCCGAATGCTGCTTCAAGGCGATGTCACTCCCATTTGTCCGTTCTTTATCGCAGGTGATCCACTTGAAGCTGTGAACCGTTTCACTTACTTAGATGGTGCCCTGTCGTCGGCTTGTATTGCTGATGAGGCAACAGTGAAGACACATGCTGCTTTCACAGAATCAGGCCGTCTGTGGCGTCAAAAATACGCTTAGTTGTCGCTGAAATAAAGGGTGAACAGTACTTTTACGCATTCTGTGGTGTAGTTCGTGTCTGTACAAACTGATAGTATTACATTTATATTACGTGCTCTAACACATTTATTACTTGATCTTTTAGCCCTCCTGCTTCTGTTGTAAAGTGAATAAAACCTTTATTACGGCAACTCCGTTTTCTTCCTTTCGCGCCCATCGTTTGGGATAATTGCATTCGTTCATAGACACAATTTATCCACTTTACAACAATGGAGCGACTTCTACGACCGGATCGATTCGATGTGGACCCATGCGCAGCCGGTTCTGTGAAACAGTGGAAACACTGGTTCAGGACATTTTCCTTCTTCCTCGATTCTCTCGGACCCGAAAATCCATCCAGATTGTTTACTTTTTTCAATCACATTTCCAGCTCAGTATGTGAATCCATATCCAATTACAAAACCTACGAAAAATCTTCTGGTAGCTTGCGATTCCGTCATAAAACACCCTTTACAGAACAGACCTGTGGTCAAACGATTATAATTGCTGTCTCCTTATCCGAATACTTCTTTTGTAGGTATTTAAACATTCGCGTTCCAAATATCGTGTGCATAAAGCTACTAGCAATGGCTGTGGGAAGGTTTGCAGGTCTTCTGCAAACACAAAACAGCGTCCTTCCACCTCAACGGTAATATCGTCGCTGTTCGTGGCTTTGACTCCACAATGCCTTACGGATACTGTCGACC
Source organism: Paragonimus kellicotti (assembly GCA_014220965.1). Taxonomy (NCBI): domain Eukaryota; kingdom Metazoa; phylum Platyhelminthes; class Trematoda; order Plagiorchiida; family Troglotrematidae; genus Paragonimus; species Paragonimus kellicotti. Next base: position 58,460 of record LOND01002078.1, on the reverse strand, counting down.
GTTGTCAACAGACAAAATTCGCGTGCTCTGTTCGACATGAGTAATGAGAGCAATATCTCTTCACCCGTTTTTCAGGAGTATGAGTGAGATGTCTTGGAATCTCAGTGTCGCATCACAATGACCAACACTGATCTCACCAGTCACACGGTAGGACATTGTTTTCTTTCAGTTTGCTTCAGAAAGAATGTGTATGAACCTTTCAAATTCTCTGTACTTCCAAATCTTTGTGCGGATGTCCTTATCGGTCATGATTTTTTGAAACTTCACAATGTGTCGATATCCCTGTTTGGTGGCCCAAATTCACCTTTCTCACCCTGTGGTTTATCCTGTACTCGCGTTTCATTGCCCACTTGTTTGGCAATCTCTCATTCGATTGCTGGCCTATTGCAACAAAATCCCTGCGTCTTTATCGCGACGACGGAAGATTCGTCAGTACTGAATTCGGTCGGTTACTGAAGGAAAGGTTGTCTGAATCATCTAATCCTTTGTGGCATGCCCAAGTCCTCGTTGCCCTCAACGAAGACCAGAAAAAATGAATGGTTGCTGATTACAGTCAAACGGCCGATCGGTTTACTGTCCTGGACGCTTATCCTTTTCCAAAGATTAAACTAGTCGAGGAAATTGCACAATTATTATTTAAAAGCGGCATGTCACCAATGATGCCGTACACTGCGTTGGAGGCTTGTGGGAATCTGTATCAATTTCGCCATATTCCGTTTGGCGTCACTAATAGAGTGGCATATTTCCAGTGCATAATCGATGAGCTGATAACGAAAGCTGAGCTTCCAAACGCATGTATATCGACAGTGTTACGATATGTGAGAAGACTACCGATGAACATGATAAGAATCTGCTTAACTTCATGGAAGCAATCCAAGCTTCCGGAATTACTTTAGTGATTCAAAAAGTGATTTCTTCCAGGTGCATAAGTTACTGAGGTGTGAGGTGTCTCGTGGAGTGATTATGCCAGATCCTGATCGTTTCGAACCCCTTCGAAATCTAACTCTGCTCAAATATATAAAATCACACCAGCGAGTTGTCGGGATGTTTGCCTATTACTCCCAATGGATCACCGGGTTTTCTAACAAGATACATCCTCTGGTACATAACAGCATTCCCGTTAACAGCTAAAGCTCGAACCGCCTTCGAAAATCTGAAAAAAAGGAATTAGAACATGCAGCTGTCATACAGTTGACCCGATGGTTCCTTTGGCTGTTGAAATGGATGCTTCCAATGTTTCCATTGCTACCACGATTAATCAAAACGGCCTTCTTCTCTCGAACACTCACAATGAGAAGCACCACTCTTCAGTTGAGAGAGAAGCTTACGTTATAGTAGAAGCCATTCGGGAGTGGAGGCACTATCCCTTCGGACGACACTTTCGTCTGGTAACTGACCAATGGCCAGTGGTGTTTGTGTTCGATCAAACACACGGAAGAGAAGTAAAAAATAACAAAAAACCATGCACTGGAAGATCAGGGTCTCTCTTTGTCAGTATGATATAATTTATCGTCCTGGGGATGCTGATGATGCTGATGCCTTTTCTGGCAGCTGTTGTATCTCCTCACGACCGGGTCTATATGAATCATTAGGCCATCTTGGTATTGTTCGGTCGATTAGTTTTGTGCATTCTCTATAGGTGAGGTACGCAGTGGTATCGGTGAATTTGCTACTTGTGAATTAAAACTCGCGTTCCTATCGTACTTCCCTCAAATTTATATAATCAACCCAACCTTTCCGAGAGGTCAAGTATAGACTTCAACGTGCCGTCAGCGTCAGTGAGCCGAAATCGCATTTTTTTTTTTACTTCATCATCATCATCATAGCAGCCATGAGCCTGACCAAAAGGTACTGTGGCTCGGGCTGCCGCTCACCTCAACAGTGACGTGGAATATCCTAGAAGAAAACGTTACTAAGAAGGTTGAAAATTAATAAAAGAAGTCTAAGCAAAAGAAATGGTATGGATGCAGGTACGCCATTGACTGCGACACACCGCCATCTCGGATAGCGTCTCTAACCAGCGGTTTGAGTGATCACGAGGACCCCATCCAGGCAGGCGACACCTACCCACTTTACTCAGTGGAGCGGCAGTCAAGGTCTTCATATTTTTTTGACCACGTTGTCGCTTGACCACCATGTGGTTTCACCCAACTGTTGGTGGTCTCAGTATATAATGCCCGGTACGGTAAACGCTCAGCTGGCATGCGGAGTACGTGACCTAACCATCGCAGGCTGTGCAACGTGAGTAGTTGACCAATTGATCGCGCATTCCGGAATACGCGCCGGCGAACTGCCGCATTGCTCACGCGATCAGTCCACTTAATGTGGGCTATTTGGCGGAGACAACGATGGTCAAATACAGCAAGCTTGTTGATATCTTCCTTGCGAACAGGCCACGTCTCCGAACCATAGAGCAAAACAGAACGCACACAAGCATTATATACTCTTCCTTTCAGCGACAATCGAACGTCTTTTCGACGCCACAGATGACGCAGGTTGGCAAAGGCAACTCGTGCCTTTGCTATCCTCGTTGATATCTCATCAGCAATATTACAAGCTGACGAGACAGTGTCTTGCCTTTGCTTTCACTTGCACTGCCATAATTTATGAAGCAACCGTGGATTGTCTTTGTCACTTGCTTTTCATCTTTGAAACGCCATCGCATATACATAGCAATAAGAAAGCATCCTATCAGCAGGTCTTCGGACATTTTTTCTGAAGAGGACGTAATATCTAGTCGTATCATTGCTTACAATCCACAGGCGAACGGACAAGTGGTGCGTCTCGTCGGTATTCTCTGGTTTGACACCACTTCCTTTAAGGTCGCAAGGCCTTCCTACTGCGAACTGTATTCTGCCAGATTTTCTCTTTCTACCGCGACCAATGCTACTCTACGTGAGCGACTGTTCCCGGTGATTAAAAGTCGCGTGTATAAGGCGACAGTGAGGGTTGTATTACTACTATACGGCAGTGAAACCTGGCCGCCCAGGGTAAAAGACATGAACAGTGTTCAGCTATTTGACCACCGATGTCTACGTTCGATCGTTCGTATCGGGTGGCACAAACAAGTAAGCAACAAGGAGGTTTGGAGGCAGATATTTGTTGGTGATTGTCAAACGAATTCTTTTGTTCAGTCCTCACATTTGCACACACTGCTGGTTAGGCCATGTATTTTGGATGCCAGCTATTCGTCCGTCACACTCAACACTACTGACGCTGCGGCCGACTGACGCGAGGTGGGCAGATGATGACCTGGCGTAGGGAAATGAAGTCCTTCAAGAATGGGTTAGCCACTCTAAGTTGGGTTCTCCTGCCAGACTGGGGTCTCTGACGACTCCCAGGGTCGGTAGCTTGAGACGTTAGATGAGATGGTGGTTAACCGATTGGCGTGAATGTTGTCGTTTGATCGAGTTGTCTGTGCAGTGAGTGCAGTTAATGACGCGGGACGGTGAAAACCGTAAGGAAGCTGTCCTACTGATGACGACTTGCTTTCACTTACAACCCGGTTGCCTGCAAGCTGTAGGCACCCTGATGTTTGTATGTTGAATATAAACGTAGCTATTTCTAGTAATTAAGTCCACTTTCCCTCATCATCATCATCATCATCATCATCATCATCATCATCATAGACAGCAATACATCGGTGGTTCACACTGATGCTTGACTGCCACACAACCACGAAGAACAAAGGAAAAAAAAAACTTATATAGGAAAAAGAAGAGAAGAGGAGGGAAGTGGACCTAACTACTAAAAATAGCTACGTCTATATTCAAACATACAACATCAAGGCGCCTACACCTTGCAAACAAACAACCGAGCTGTAAGTGAAAGTAAGGCGTCATCAGCGAGACAGCTTCCTTACGGCTTTCACTGCCCCGCATCATTAAAGTGCACTCACTTCACAGACAACTCGGCCAAACAACGACAACATTCACGCCACTGAGCTCGATTAGCCGCCATCTCACCTAACGTCTCAAGCCACCGACTCTGTGTCGCGAGGGCCCCAGCCCGGGAGACGAACCCGACCTACAGTGACCAACCCCTTCGTAAACGATTTCATTTGTCTACGCCAGGTCATCATCTGTCCACCTCGCACCTTGCGCCAGTCGGCCGCAGCGTCCGCAAACAGTGCTCGGTGTGGCAAACGACTAGCTGGCATCCTTAGTACATGACCCAACCATCTAAGTCTGTGCAAATGTAGCGACTGAACAAAAGAACTCGTTTGACAATCAGTGCCAAACACCCGCTTCCTAACCTCCTCGTTGCTTACTCGCTGGTGCCACCCGATACGAGCGATTGAACGCAGACATCGGTGGTCAAATACCTGGAGACGGTTCACGTCCTCTACCCTGAGTGGCCAGGTTTCGCTGCCGTAAAGTAATACAGCCCTCACTGTTGTTTGATATACACGACCCTTAAGCTTCAGAGAAATACCTCTCTGTCGCCATAGGTGTCTTAGATTAGCGAACACCGCCCTAGCCTTGGAAATACGCGCTTCTATTTCATTTCCTACACTTCCGACGCCACCGCTGATGCAGCTTCCCAGGTATACAAACCGGTCAACAATCTCCATGACTTCATTATCTAACATTAAATCTACGTGATCACAACAATCTTGCAGAAGCACTTTGCATTTTGAGGCTGCAAAGCGCATTCCGAAAGAATCTTGCAACAGCCAAGTCAGATAGATGATCCGCACAATTTAGTTGCCCTAAGTTCGAAATACGTCCATGCTATTCGTCAGCATAATCAAGATCAGTCAGTCTTTCACCAGGTAGGAGGTCCACGCCGGCATCATTTGAGTGCCGCAGACAGTCCTCCATTATTTCGTCTATGACGAAAGTTGAACAAAAATGGTGAAAGGGGACAGCCTTGACGTACGCCGCTCCTGGTGTTGAAACTGTCAGACAGTTCACCATAAATCCTAACCTGAGCTGAGGTATGGGAATACAGCGCCGACAGTATGTTCCCTCCCCTCCTCTTTTTCTTCTTTCCTTCCTATATAATTTTTTTCTTCGTGGTTGTGTGGCAGTTAAGCATCAGTGTGAACCACTGATGTATTGCTGTCTATGATGATGATATGATGTAATGGTAGATCAATTTCTGGTACAACTCTATCAGCTTGGCTCACTGAACGTGGTCCAGTTTCTCCGAAACATGTTCGCCGATCCAAATTCAACACTTTCTTGGAAGAAGTGGAGTTACTAGATTGTAATCAACGATGCGCTCACGTACGCCTTACCAATGGACGTGAAAACACCGTTATTCTGTGTCATTTGACACCCAAATGGATGAAAATTCCGCCCACTGTGGTAAATGTCCTATCCTAAGAACTTGTTCACACCGTTGCTGAGCAGGAGCCGTGGCGTAAAGACAGTTGATGGATCCAATGAATTATGTAACATTGATCCCACTTGTTCTGATAGTCTACGTGATCTCACAAAAACAGCAACGTGTACGTCCTTAGTATTTACGTTCCAGAGAAGTATGATTTTGCGTACATTCCAAATGCTACAAACTGTTGTCTGTGCGCTGGTGAATGTGGTATAATTTGTGTCTATACAAAGTGATAGTATTACATTTATATTACTGTTACGACCCCCTGATAGAGAAAGACAAGAACAAACACAAAGACCACGAGCAGTATCTCTATCACGAACGAACGCAACGATATTGCCAAATTGCACGAAAACCAGAGCGCAAATATCGGAACCCAACTCTCGCAACTTAGATCCCCCCAACAAGTAAAAAAAGACGGCCTTCAAACGAGCTTTATTTGCTGCCCAGCCAGAAGGCAAAATACCGATTTACAAGTCTGTATTTATAGGTTTCGGGTGACCTTGCGCCTAGGCCACCCAATGGACCAATCAGAGGTGAGCGTAGCTTCTCGGACGTTCGAGAATTCTGGCGGGCGTTCAAATTCTCCAAAAATGGAAAATCCATTTTTCTCGGCAAGTATGGCGAATTTTTGGGAAAAGTGCCTTTTCCCAACAATTACGGGCTCTAACACATTTATTACTTGACCTTCTTAGCCCTCCTAACTATGTTGTAAAGTGAGTAAAGCCTCCATTGCGGAGGCTTCGTTTTCTCCCTTTCACGTTTATCGTTCCAGATAATTGTACTCATTCGTATACACAACACATTCAATTTTCTGTAGTTCGGAATCGTGGCCCGTATGTGCCGAAGATATTAACATGCTTAATGTGTTTCACAGTCGTTTTCTCCGCCACTTAATCTGTCTGGTGAGATGATCATGGTAGCAACGTAGCGGTTCACCAACGTTTAGTTAGGTAGACTTTGGGTGAGCGGTCATTTGATCATACCGCATAAGTACGCGGTGCTTGGGACATGCATTCCGTTTGCTAGCTCGGCGTCCACCCCACTGAGCATTCTTTGTCGAAACTGTCAGTTACCTGGATCACGTGTTCAGGTGATAATGCGATTGTGTAGTATAATGATCCTGCGGCTTGAACCACAGTATCGTCTGACCAGGTTTGACGACCACTTCTGTATGAATTTATATATCTGACACTCCTAATCGCCATATTTATTCAATAGGTATGTGAACCCCAGCCTGTCAAACAGGAGTTTGAACATATTCACGTACTTCGAATCAAGTTATTCTACGGGAACCACATGCTAGCATATCACCCAACCCCTTTGCCTCTGGCTGAGGTAAACGGTCACTGGCTTAGTTCTTTAATATACGGATGCTTTTCCAAGGGATTGTTCGTCCGTAGTCCGCATGAATGAAACCATTTTCAGCGTTGAGTAAACTCCAGATTTCCACAACGTTTATTTTTCCGAACAACGCGTGTTTGATTTACCCCCGTATGTTTTCGTCTATAGTGCGAATGTCCGTTGTCTCACTATTTATCGCACGTCAGGTTCGACATCCCAACAGTTCCATTCAGTCGACACATTTAAATCAGGAATGGAGGTAACCGTTGAACGGTAGGTCTTCAAATACGGTACTTCTCAACCTTTCTGGGTCTGTTTATTTGGTTCCACCTTAGGATACCCATACTTCCTGGTCCCACATATTTGCCCCCAAGTTTATTCCGTATTTCACAAACCCAGTCATTCCACGTTTATCCCTTTTTTGGGGGTTGTGTGGGTCTAATCACAATGAACTTCAGGCCACTCAAGCTTCGTAGAAATTCATTTTCCTTTTAACATCCGCCAAATCTATACATCTTTTCAATGATTTTCAACTGTCTAATGAGAGTAATATTCGTCTACCTGGGCCCTAAGATCCCGACACTTTCTGGTTGGATTTTGTCAAAGCCAAGTTTGTACTCTTTGTTACTGATCTGTCCGTAATTTATGATCTTCACTGTCTTTCTCAGTGTAGGACTGTTACAGTTGTATGGTTCCCATTCCATCTCAACTTTTCCACACGACTGTGTTATTCACGGTTGTAAACGTCAAGTTAACAGCCAGAAGTTTACTGCTCTCTGTTACATTTCATTCTATACGAGATAAGGTATTGTATGTTGTTTTACATCACGTAGTGTTCGTTGTCTTGACATACAAGGGCATTTAGACTGGTTGTTACCATGCTACTCAAGCTTACACAAGGGTGGTTGCAGCCACTGATCAGGAACCGACGACTTCGTCGTCATTGCTAAACTTTCGTGTGCTCGTAGAAATGATTGAGTGACCGATGTAGCTCTACAATTATACCTGTCATGTAATAAAACAATTCCCTGTCCACAAGTAGTTTCCTACCAGTCTTATTTATACTCGTTTTATGATCGCGATTGACTCCGCCGCCGTTTTTTGTAGTTTTGTGGTTCCTCTTTACAGCTCATTCGTCTGTTGACCGGGTGGCGAGCCAAAAGATGGTCTCTGTGAGTATTGCAGATCCCGTTGATAATACTCTCAAGTGAGTCCAACTACTTGCTAATTGGTACAACAAAGCAAAACACGTACCGTCGAATCTAAGCGTACATGCACCATATCCGACTTCAACATTGGACGTCAACTCGGTCGTGGAAAATTTGGTACGGTTTTCCTCGCGAAAACACGTAATTTTGAGTTTCTGTGCGCTATCAAGGTTTGACCTGTCCATACCTACTTCATGTGTTTGTAGGTTATTTTTAAAAAGCAGATTGTCAAAAATAAGCTGGAGCACCAGCTAAGACGTGAATTAGAGATTATGTGTCATTTACGGCATCCCAACATTCTACAGCTGTACACTTATTTCCATGATAAAAAGCGTATCTATTTGGTACTGGAGCTAGCCTATTACGGACAGATGTATAGCGAACTTAAACGTCTTGGACGTTTTTCCGAAACAATGGCCGCAACTGTAAGTTACTTTTTTTTGATCGGCATTTTTCTCTTGAACGTAGTATATCTATCAGTTATGTGATGCTCTCATCTACTGTCATAGCTTGAAGGTGATTCATCGAGACATCAAACCGGAAAATTTATTGATCGGCATAGATCACGAACTGAAATTGTCTGACTTCGGCTGGGCGGTTCATGCACCCTCTCTGAGGTAAGCTTCATTCGTATGAATCGAACACATCATGGGCGTTTTTTTTTATCGTACGCTGTGGGTGATATCAGGTGAAATGGCTTAATTTTAAAATGTGTGGCCCGCCTCGTTTGGAAGTAAGACTTCATGTGAGATTTTCTGTAACGTTTGGGTGCACTGGCTGGAGCTTGAGGCAACTGGATGATGGCGTCACCGGCTGCCACTCATGGTTTCTGGTTTGATAAACCCTATTCTGTTCCGTTTGTTATACAAACAGACTTACTGCTCTTCATAGTTGTCTCTCCCCAGTTAATCGGTATCGAGTGGGATGATTACATCGTTCTAGAAGACTATGCTCACTAGGACTCCTGTCCCACCAGGTGCAACCTTGTCAGACAGGCCAAAGGGGAGCAGCCAGACGAAAAGCAGTTACACTCATAAGATTGTATGTCGCACTACTGACCGCGTAGGAGTGCTTAGGTAGTGAGGCACGATCCTATGGGCATACAGCAGAACTATTTTTATAGTTGCGGCACTGTTCCAAACCAGAAGGAAGGGGGGTAGAACAGAGCCCACCGATCGCGCAGTGCTTGACCGTGACCGCCGGCGCATTATCCATTGCTGTCAAAAAAAAACCCGGCATCATTGGAAATCCTGATGTAACTTCGAATGAATCCACCGTGCACAGCAGTGCTCAGAATGAAACAGTAATGTCTTACTCACTGCATCTTGGGACTAGGCGTGCTCCTCGTTGCCAAATGAATCACACTGGTGAGTCATTATCTTCGGTTTGGGTCCCCCAAGCAAATCCTGTTGCAGATAAGACTTTTGAGTTAGAAGCTCAGGAGGAGGTCCCTCAAGTCAGTCCCTCCATCGGCATAAACGACCGCTTTCTCTCTGCTCCCGGGTGATAATTGTTTCCTAAAGCCAAGACAACCTGGTAAACATTGGCGCCTTCAATGTCCGCACTCTCCGACAAGTCGGTCAGCAAGCTGCTCTGGCTAGTACTCTCTCAAGTCTGGAGCTTGATGTGTGCTGCGTGTCGGAGACGCGAGTCTACGATTCTAGACACCGTTATCCATTTGAGCTCATCTCTAGATGATTGCCGATCCAAGCGCTTCTCTCCCAGAGTCGTTGGAGCTGAATCTCGTGATCAAGCTGGAATGGGAATCGCACTGAGTTCCAGAGCAGAGCAATGTTTGCTCGATTGGATCCCAGTGAACAGTCGCTTGTGCGCTGTCAGACTCAATACATCGGTAAAAGTCTGTCGACGCAAATCAGAAGTGTTGTCTATTCATTATATCGGCGCGCGCTTCAACGGTTGGCTGTTCGAGTGCCATCAAAGGTGGGTTCTACAATGCCCTCGTCGACTTCCTGAAGCAGATTTAACGTTTACATCATTCTACTACATCATCCCACTAGGTTTTAATGTACAGCTTGGTCGCCATTCCTCAGAGGAGATGCGGCTGAGAGATAAGTTTGGTGTCCGGGCACAGCACACGGACAGTGTCGAAAGATCCCGTATGTTGGGTGCTGCACTTCAACACAAGAAAAGGCATCGTGTTGCATGAAAACCTCCCTGTGTTTCTCAACCATGAACACAACTCGATCATATAACAGGCAGTTGCAGATAGTGACATTGTTCAAGACGCGTGCATTTTGGAGCAACCACCTGGACTCGGACCATGCTGTTGTGCGTGCCCGTTTTGTTTTGTCATTTGCCCAGAGGACACACGCTCGTAAATGCAAGGTACTTAACTGGCATTCGAGCGATGAGGGTGTAAAGAACGCTTACCGGGAATCATTGGATATGATGACGACCGTCGAGAACTTAAACGCAAGCTGACTAAAAGCTTGCGCAAAGACCGTGAGCACTACTTGGTCGAACAGTCGAAAGAGATGGAAAGGGCCTTTTTATCTGGGAATTGCAGAAGGCTTTTTCCCTGATCCGTGGTTGTACTGGTCGTCGAGTCGGTGTGAGACCATATGTGAAAAAGATGGTTCACTTATCACCAGTCAATCGCGTCGACTTGACAGGATTCCGAGATCCGTCGCACGGGAAAAATGTGATCAACGGGCCCTCGACCGGATTGGAATTCCTGCCTGTTTTTTGCGTGTCTGATTTCCTATGAGCTTAGTGAGTTGACATAATATAAAGCCATTGAGTACCTTGAACGCAACAGACACTAGACTGAAGCCTTTGTAGTTGTCATATAGACT
>LOND01002078.1:34807-47484 GCA_014220965.1 Paragonimus kellicotti | reverse complement strand
CGCAATGAAGATAAAAGTAGACTTGGTGTGTTTGGCTGTCTCTATCTCTGCAAGTTACTCCACATTAAGTGGACTGATCGCGTGATCAATACGGCTGTTTGTTGACGCGTATTCCGGTACGCTCGGGACGCACGATCAACCGGTCAACTACTCACGTTGCACAGCCTGCGGTGGTTAGGTCACGTACTCCGTGTGCTAGCTGATCGTTTATCGTACCGGGTATTATATACAGAGACCACCAACAGTTGGGTGACACCACGTGATGATCAAGCAACAAAGTGCTGCATTGAGCTAGTTGGGTACGTGTCGCCTGCTTGGCTGGAGTCATCGTGATAAATGAAATCGCTGGTTAGAAACGCTATTCGGGATAGAGATATGTCTGCGTACCTGCATCCATATCATTTCTAACACTTACGTCTAATCTTATTTTATCACTATTCTGACCTTTTCAGCTACGTTTCATCTAAATTATTGCACTTCATTGTGAGGATGAGCGGCGACTCGAGCTACAGTACGTTTGACCTGACTCAAGTTCGTTATCACGATGATGTCGATGGGAGTGATTGCGTGAGCAACGCTGTCGTTCACCTCCGCGTATTTCGAAACGCTGGAGTTACGCGACCAACTGATGAAGTAATCGCATTACACTGTTCACAATAGCTTTGTCACGTATTCCGTATACCAGTTGTGCGCTTGCGACGTTGGATGTTGTATACTGAGACCATCAGCGGTTCGGTATAGCTCCATGGCGTCAAACAATGACGTTGTCACAAAACATGAAGGTCCTGTTTATTCCGTCGAGTAAGGTGAATAAGTGATGTTCATCCCTTCGTGGATCTCGTGGTCACGCAAATCGCTTGTTGTGAACGCTGTCCGGGATGGCAACATGCCGCGGGCAGTGGTATACGTACATCCGCAGCATTTCTGTCTTATCTCTGTCAATTTTTATCTTTTTCCGAGTTTTTCTTCTGGGATATTACGCACCATTATTGCGGTCGATTTCATGTAGTCGCCATGAATGAATGGATAAGTAGTCGAACAACACTATGAGCCCACCGAAGTTGTCGCCCTACTTTTGACGCCTTTTCTAAACAAGTTACCTTATTTTTCATTACAACTCGTAAGAAGTCAGTAATTTTGTTTATTGGTGGCCTTTCGTTTTTGCATCCAAAAGTCTGATCAGACCAGATGAACCAGCCACACATTTGATAGTGTTCAAAACGGGCTACACGTGAACAGCTAAACGAAACAGAAGGTCATGGGTGAAGTGAGCATAGACAGAGGTCAATAAGTTCACGTAGTGAATTATAGTAAATCAGGGACATGTAAACAGTGTTACACAACTTGATTTACTCATTGAATTTCTGAAAGTGAGTTAGAACCTTTAGCACGTGGTAAACCATCTTATCTATAACAGTTTTAGTTTTTGAATGTTTGACGGCTTCTGTCACTAAATTTTCCTATATTCTCTCCTTTCACTTGGTTACTTGGAAGTAAGGGAAAAATGGAATGGAGCAGATTGCATAACTTCCCCAAAACGATTTCGAATCTGGCAAGGATTAGAGACTCCGTAATTGCTGACCGTATTCTGGACATAGGTCATGAAATTGATTAGGGAAACGCCCAGATAATCAGGCATAAGTCTAGAACAACGGCAGCCTCTGTCTACCAATGCCGTCGGACTGGCAAGTGTCAAAAATGCTATACATATAGATGACGGTCACTATTTCCAGTCTGTATGGCGACCGTCCCCCTTGTATCTATCTGCTCAACTTGCCCCAGTAGCTGAATGCGTTCATCCCTGGAAGGACAGAACGAGGTGTATATGATAGTGAAGATTTTAATGCTCCTTCTCTCCTAGAAATTGACCGTAGAACCAACTCATCTATTTGAATATATCGATGTCATTTTTATAGCTGTTTCCATCTGCCTCCACTCTACCGAAGTTAATAACTCTAAAGAAGTCTACTTTCTCGGTCTATGGTCTGTTGATTTATGCTGAATATAACAGTGTCTCAACCATAAGAATAGTTCTGTTGTATGCCCATGCGATGATGCCTCATCAGCTGAACGCCATTACGCGGTCACTAATGCGACAAACAATCTCTTGAGCATAACCACTTTTCGTCTGGCTGTTCTTCTTTGGTCTGTCCGACGTGGTTGTACGTGGTAGTACCGATGTCACAATTAACGTGGTCCTCCGGATTGGTGCAGTGCACAAACCTGACCCTCACGTCAAGATCGCAGAATTAGCCACCACCTGGGATTTTGTTGTTGTCGTGCTCCAAGTACTTTTATCATTTTGCACCATAAACCTCTTAGTTAACTCATTCGTTTTTAATGATCGGCCAACCATCATGTTGTCAGATAACACTGGCTTCATTCTCTCTCCATTCTAGTTTTATTTTGAAGGTGCTCTCTGCACTGCTCAGCGGACATATTTCTGGTCAATTATACGACGAATGTTGCTTCAGGTGGTCCATCTGACTATCCATAATCACCTTACAGCTTACAATGCACACCACAAGTTCCTCTCCTAGAGTTTTCATCTCGAAGTTTACTGAGAAATGTCGGAATATAGTTTTCCTTACTCAGGAGTCCGTATTTATCTGATTTAGTTTCAAGTTATCCCATTTTTCTCGTAACTGCAGCCCAATGACCACTTTGTGATAACGTTAGACATTTAGGCATCTTTGCTGCTTCAGTTTGCCGCACTTTGCTGGTGAGGAGCATGACAGCGGTTCGTAGACAGTCACGTACCGGTATCCATGTGGCTACTAGTTGTTTAAGGCGATATCGGTTTTCCGTTCTTTTCAATTCGTGAAGAGTTGTGTTTGTCACTTAGAACGACCCAAATACGCGTTTATTCAAATGACACTATAAAAGTGACTGCTAACTGAATATACGTTTTAGGACGTCGGACTATGTGCGGTACACTGGATTATCTGTCTCCAGAAATAGTGAACGGAGCAGTACACGACGAACGCGTGGACCACTGGACAGTGGGGATTTTGTGTTATGAAATGCTTTGTGGTCATCCACCGTTCGAACGCGAAGATCCAAGAAACGTACGCTTGTATAGAGCCGTAAGTACACCTTTCCTGCAGTAATTTCTGCATTGGCTCGTGATCTGATTTCAAAGGTTTGTTTCCATTCCATCGCGAATTGAAAGTCCATTCTTGTATGTCGAACTGTCTAGTTTGTTATCCTGTGTGATGATGATTTTGTACAGCTGCTTCTGATTTCACGGTTCATAATATCGATTTCGCGAATTTGTTTCCATATCACTTTTCTGCCTTTGTTGTCCAAAGTACAGGCAATTTCTGCTCGGTCACCATTTTGAAATAATAAGGTCCATTTGTGTTGTTGGTGTTGGATTGACTTTGAACACTTGCGTCGGCCATCTGCCGTTGTGATTCCACTAAATTCCAACGCAGCCTAATTTTTTATCTTCCAGCCTGCTTCTATCCTATCATTTAGTCCGTATGTGTCACATAACATCAGATGCGCTGGGGGTGTTGTCCCATTATACGTTGGGAATCGTCTGCTTCCATTTCTGTGAGTTCAACTGAACCAGGGCTGATCAGCGCAACACGCAATGCAACTATGTCCGTGATCACTGACCAACAGACGATTGAGTGATGGTCGCTTTTGCTGGTCGGATTTTGGCAGGTGGTTCAAGCGGCGTTCACCTGCTGACAATAGTGTTATCGTTCGCAAGGTCTTGGTCTTTTGTCACAGTTGGCTCGAGCGGTCTCCATCCTGCCTTTCAACCCCAGTCATCATCATCATCATCATAGACAGCAATACATCAGTGGTTCTCACTGATGCTTAACTGCCACACAACCATGAAAAAAAGCAAACCCTGTACAGAAAAGGAAAAAGAAGGAAAGAGGACAGGACTTAACTACTTGAGGTGGTTCCACATATATTCAATCATTCAACATCAAGGTGCCTACACCTTGCAAACAAACAACCGAGCTGTAAGTGAAAGTAAGGCGTCATCAGCAAGACAGCTTCCTTACGGCTTTCACTGCCCCGCATCATTAAGTGCACTCACTTCACAGACAACTCGGCCAAACAACGACATTCACGCCACTGAGCTCGATTAGCCGCCATCTCACCTAACTTCTCCAGCCACTGATTCTATGAGTCGCGAGGTCTCCAATACGAAAAATGAACCCGACCTACAGTGACCAGCACCCTGGTGAATGGTTTCATTTCTCCACGGCAAGTCATCTGTCCACCTCGTCTCTTATGCCAGTCGGCCACAGTATCGGCAGTGCTCGATGTGACAGACTAGTTGGCATCCCTAATACATGAACGACCCATCTAAGAAAAAAACTTGATCGGTAGTCATTACTCAATTTCCGCTTCCTAACCACTTTATTGCCTACTCCATGGTGTCACTCGACGCGAGCGATTGAACGCAGACATCGGTGGTCAAATACCTGAAGACGGTTCACGTCTTCTACCCTGAGTGGCCAGGTTTCGCTACCGTAAAGTAATAGTCCTCACGTTTGCCTTGCATACGCGAACCTTGAGCCTCAAAATGATGCCCCTCTGTCGCCAGATATGTCCAGATTAGCGAACACCGCCCTAGCCTTAGAGATACGCGCTTCTATTTCATTCCCTACACCGCCACCACCGCTGATGCAGCTTCCCAAGTACACAAACCGGTCAACAACTTCCATAACTTCATTATCTAACATTAAATCTACGTAATCACAACAATCTTGCAGAAGCACTTTGCACTTGAGGCTGCAAAGCGCATTCCGAAGTACTTAGCAGTGTCTAGCATAGTTTATCTGGCTTGAAAGTTGTCAAACAGCAACACCTTGTCGTCAGCATAATCAAGATCAGTCAGTCTTTCACCAGGCAAGAGGTCCACATCGAAATCTTTTGAGTGCTGCATTCTTCCGTGTATTCGTACTCCGACACTCTTTTGGTAAGTAAACTTTCCCAGCCAGTCAACTGTTCCCTGATGCTTATGACTTCTTGCTTCTTAACGATTTGTCATGCCGCAGTATGCACTGGTCCCTCCATACCGATGATGCTTTCATAAGTCTCAAATGTTTCACTTTCTATGATTTATTTGAAACTGTTCCTAGCCCTCGACATCTCACCTCAAAGTTTACTCAGTCCTGTCCACTTCCTCACTAGATATACTGTTCTCCTTTAGTACGTCGCGATCTTTTAAAGAAAGTTGTGGATCTCCTGAACAGGTTCACAGTGTCTGTTCCGCTGCAACGACATTACATTCCCATATTTTGTCAGTGTTATCGTTAAGTCCTATTCGAGACATGCAATAAGTTTACTAACAAAATCCCTCAGGATAATGCCCATCCTCTATTCCCGGACTTTATCCGAATCATTCTGCGATCGTATGATATAATCCACACAAACTCCTGTACGATGGCACCTAAGTGTACAACTCTTCAGTGTTTCCTTATTTAATCAGAACGTAGTTCATCCCGAGCGTATTTTTCTTCGGTTTGTCGAGTCACTTTGCTACTCTGACTGTACGACATAAAACTCGTGATCTTACAGTTCTTTTGTGACTCATACTCCTTTCGAAATTGTTAATAAACGTGTGACGGTATTGGTAACCGACTTTTCACCTTTCGGAGATGTATCAGGCAATTTATCGACCATTGCTTTAGAGGTTACTAATCTCATCTATATATATATATATATATATATATATATATATATATATATATATATATATATATATATATATATATATATATATAATTGAGCCATGGCGTACCCTTATCCAGACCGTATCATGTCTTGCGGTGCACAATATCAGTTACGGCGCGTTTTTCACTGGGTTTATTATGGTCATGTTATTTTTACGATCCATTCGAGTATGCTAATCATTATCCTGCCCTCAACCGAGATCTATGTATCAAAACTCATAATGCAATTATACAACCGGGCAATCGGTATCTCCTTTGAGGATTGTCTTTTTGAAGTGCCTGAATTGATCTGTCACGATCACACATTCTTGTGCGAAGTTTCTGCTTTGACTGTTTGACTTGTATGTGGGATCAGGTCAAACTGTTTTGAGTGAAACGATCAGTTTTTTGCACTTGATTAACTTACTGTCTTTTTTATTTCAATAGATTTTACAACGTTATCCTCCAGATCGGCTTTCACTCGAGGGCATTATGAATCATCCGTGGACTAAGCAGTGGGCCAATGTTAAATGCTATCGAGCGGCTCCAAGTGGGAATAATGCAGTGTGATCAAAATAGTGCTGCCGCTCACTTATGATTCGTTCGCCAGTTTGTGTAGTACCCTGTTTAAAATAACTACGTTATTTACACTGCTCACTTATGTGTACATAAATACATTATCTCTGTCTACATTTTTTTGTCCCGTGATTTTTAAGTTGCCGAATCAGATGGATTGAAGGGTAATTCGCCGATTTCTCCCATTCTACTATCTACTATGAGCATCCTCGTTGCGCATAAGTTTCACCATTTTCTCTTCGATGAGGCTAGTAGGGAAGGATAGTAATCTCTGGTTGATTATGTAGCTGTCTTCCTAACGGAGACTTGTACAGTGAAATGGTTGGGTGTGCATACGACAGCGTGTTCTGTGTTGATGCTGCGTTGATTCAGTTCATGTGGCAGTGGTTTCTACAGTCCACTTATTGGGGTGTGAGTTATGCTTTCTGTTCCCCACTACACTTCCAGTGAATTGGGCGAAAATTGTGCAACTCGGATTATTTGAATTTCCTATAGATTGAACATCACCCACCATTGATCGCAGCTGTCGCATTCCCGTAGACTTTCCAACCAGCCTATTTCGAAAAGAAGCACTAGACTCGAGTCTATCTAAACGCGAAAGCATTTTGTAGCCATGTAGTGTCGTGATATAGGCAACTTCTTCTGTCATTGACATTGGCAGCTCGTTCGTACATTAGAATCAAGTTGGGCTGCCGCGTTGTCTAAAACGCTTTGTTCTAAAAGTGGCATCCAGAGTGTGAAATTCGCTTGGTTGACACGAAACATTCGCATCATATGGGTTTCACTTGAGTGACGACATATCGATACATGTGTGCTGGTTGAACTAGGCCTAGTTAGGGGCGTAACATGCATCCTGAAATTGTGTTTGTTCACAAACTGACTTCCCCAGGATCATACAGACTGCAAGTGTGTGTCTCACGTAACCGAATGGATTTCGCAATCATGGACCCTGGAGTGATTTGTTCCATTTATGCGTGTGTGTGTGCGTTGTGATAACCCTTTCAGATCTTGGGAGAATTTAGCCTTGAGCTGGGCCGTCCAGAGGAGTATGCTCTTGACGGGCGTTCGAATGTACAGTGAGCAATAGTTGCGCGGCAGCACTCGAAGTAACTAGGGGTGCCTTGGGTCATTGCAGTGAACGCACTGATCGTCTCGGATTGTTAGGTAACCAACGCACTCATTATGACGCGTTGAGCTACTATATAGAGAAAAAAAAATCAACAGAAGTCTGAGCGGCAATAAGCGGTTTCAGCTTATTAGAGAAACAATAATATTTATAACTACTATTAAACGGCAATCGTTTTCTTGTTTTGATTGGCTAGTTCGTTGCTGTGTTGTCCCACGACCTTGCATCTGGCAACTCGGTTGTTTGAAACAGATACGCATTCAACAGCAGCTGATCGCCGTTATGATTGGTTGACGCCGATTTGACTATAAGTTTCGTCTGTAGCAGCTTGTGCGTGGATACTGATTGGCTAAACTTTCCCAATCAAGAAACCGCTCCAGTCCAGTCTCGCCACACTCATTGTACACTGTCAACGAGCGGACGACGGGTACATTAGTTGCAAGTAAATTACGTCGGTTACATCTATTATTATTATTATTATTATTTGTCAACCAACGATCGCCATTGCTAAATCACCTGCTATTCTTTTCAGTTAGCTGGGGTATGTTGCCTTTTCTTTTTTTCAGCTTCGTTAGCGTATTGTATGGTGAATTTCTTGCTTATTTTTCGATTCAACGTTTTTGCTTGTCTTTCTCATACTATCTAGAATACAGTAATATAAACTCTTACGATGAACAACTTGCGCCATATTTTAAACATCTTTCTTCTCAGTTTAGCTTTTTCTGTTGAAGTGTATTTTTTGTTCCTACGAAATGAGGGTCAGTTTAATACCAGCCTACCATCTGGCTAACCAGCGTTGTTCGATTAGATCACAAAGGCTTCCATTCCCATACCTCCTGGTCTTATTCTCCAAGGTTTACGTTGACTACATGGTGCACCGCAAGTCGTTTGTGGTAAGCGTGGCGCTCATATGTCATTTGGCTGTAATTATTGACAAGCTGACCGATGCCGCCAGTCCTATGCGTTTGTGTCTGTCTTTAGTTATGTTGAATCTCAATTTTTTCAGTTCGGCTTGTTGGTAAAATTGTAGCCAAGAAGCATAGTTGCCCAGCGCCGGAGGCGGTTCACCGCATAAACTGTAACGCCTTTCCTTGTGATCTGAAAACTGCAAGCAGCGGACTTGTGATCGGTCAACAGGGTGAGGTAACATCCATACAGCATTTTGTGATATTTCTTTATTGTGAATATAATTACCAATGTTTTATTTTTCATTTGTCCGTAATTCTCCTCTGCTGCCCTTAGCGTTCTTGGATGCGTTTGCTATTGCCTCCTCAGAACCATCCGAGAATCGATGGGATATGACTGCGCCAATACCGTAGTTTGAAGCATCCGATGTTACCACAATCTCCAAGGTAGGGTCAAAGTGAGTCAGAAGCAGATCCGAAGCGAGCATAGCCTTAACACGATCCAAGACATTGTGGCATTCAACAGGTCAGTTCCACACTGCACCCTTTCTCAAGAATTGGTTTAGTGGCCCTCAGATGTGGTGTATCGCGGATAAGAAGGTACTGTAGTGACTCACCAAGTCCTAGGAATGATCGCAAAGTTGAGACGTCAGTTGGATGAGGCATTCGATTGATTGCGTCGACATTGGCTGGTCAGGGCGGCGGCCATGCTGGTCGATTATAAATCCCGGATACTTGATCAGTTGCACAAACGCTGCATTTTTCCGCACGAAAATGAAACCCACATTCTTGGCTGAGGACACGATTAGGTTTTTCGTACAAATAATCAGGATCGGTGCCCATCACTATGACGTCGTCTGGGTAGGTTACTACTCCCGGGACGTCAGTCAGTATCGTGTCCACGATCTGAAGGTCGCAAACGCTGATTTCGTTCCAGAGGGTTGACGACGATGCTGCAATAGACCTCGATGGGTTTTGATGGTTAAAAGTTCTCTGGAATTCTTGTCGACTTCAACTTGCAAGTAGGCTTCGGCCAGATCGAGTTTGGCAAAGCATCTGCCACCATTGAGCTTTGCGAACAAGTTCTCAGTGACTGGAAGAGGATACTAATGACTCTTCCGTGTAGCATTTAATTCTGTGCACAACCTCATATAGCCGTTAGCCTTTTTAACAGTGACAATAGAGGCTGCCCAAACAGAGTAGTTGACCGGCTGGATAACCGCGGGTTTTTTTTAAAGTCTGTCCAACTCTTCATTCACAGTTGATAGAACAACATATGGCTCAGGTCGCTTTGGTCGGAAAACAGGTTCTGGCACCTGAACGTAAGCTCAGTACTGCTTTCGCTTTGGTACACTAACCAAGTTCGTTTTGGAACAGATCGCCGAATTTGTTTTCCAACTTCTCTGTCAGGTTCTGACGAACATGATCCGGTTTCTGATCTGCTAGCGGGGCTTGCACCTTCACATTTCTACACAACTGGCTGAGTGGCATGTCCAAAAGTTTCAGATGCTCAATCCAACCCCAAAGGATTCAATTCCGAATGCTCGGTAAAGTAGACTGTGCCACCTGCGTGGACACCACCACACCAAATATCACAGTTTAACTCACCAAACGGTGCTAATTTTCCTCAAGATGAGTTCTGAACTGAATATTCCATTTTCTTACACATCAGACGGTCAATGCTCTCTCATTTTTATCGAGAAATCACCTTGATGTCAGCACCATTGTTGAGCTGTAGGCTTACAGGACTGCCATTTTCGCCGACAAATACTTTCGGCGTGCAGCGAAGCTGAGGTTAAGATTGGCCAAAACGGTACTCAGCTTTTCACCCTTTTTTCGACTTATTTCTTTTGTTCCTTGAAAGCGACAGTGGGCTTCTGATTGACAATGTTGGACTGCAATACGTGTCCTTGTGCTCGAATCGTTTGCACTTTTGGCATTTGTGGTTCTTGAGTGGACGGAATCGCACATATTGCCAGAATGAAGTTGAGGGTTTCGATAAAGGCTATGCATCATGCTTCTCGGTTCATAGGTTGCGTGGCTTTTGCGAAACGACGTGAACTGCAGATAACCTCGACTGTTAAATAACGGCTATCATGTTTCAGATTGATGAAGCGTCCTCTTCAATCTTGTTCAAAATCCTGGTATGAATGTCGGCATCTCAGATTGTAAGCCTGAGAAGAATGTTAGACTCTTGAACTGATCTTCTGTCGTTGTCCCCAACGTTTCACGTTCTCGATTCACCGTACTTGCGTTGGTGAGAGAATCATCATTCATTTTTCATCAACTTGAGGCATTGATACCGAGTGTTGAACAAAGATGACTGCTCCCCGAAAATATTCGTCAGTATCTTCAGTGTTTCTTCAAACGTGAGATCACGAGATTTCTTTGGCAGACTGAAATCAGTGTGCCTCGAACGTTCTGTCCTACTGGTTTCCCTGCATTGCCCATGTCAGCCAACGCAATTCGATGTGGCATGATGCGTTCTGGCTGCTTCGTCAGGAGATTTGCCACTTAACGTTTGTCGAGAAGGATTTACTGATGAAACAATATCCTTTTTGGGTGGGATCGCGCAGAAATTTTCTTTCCGACGTATGAATAACCCATATCCATTTGTCTTAATTTGACGTTAACGTATCATTAAAGCCTTTGAAATGAGAGGGGTTTGTTGATACAAGGATTATTGGGCCTTTCTTTTCGGATAAAAGCGTCTGAAATGAATCTTTTATTCGCACAGTCGTTTCAAATGCGGGCATATTTTTCTCCCGATTTTGCATCAGGGAGTTGTACTGATGCTCGAACAAGCGGTATTACTTGAAGGTGTTACGCTTCATTAAGATAGCACAGCACTACACAATACACTCTATACGAGGGTATTTCGTGATCACGTTGTTGCTTGACCACCATGTGGTTTCACCCAACTGTTGGTGGTCTCAGTATATAATGCCCGGTACGGTAAACGATCAGCTGGCATACGGAGTACGTGACCTAACCATCGCAGGCTGTGCAACGTGAGTAGTTGACCGATCGATCGTGCGTCCCGAGCGTACCGGAATACGCGTCAACAAACAGCCGTATTGATGCACGCGATCCGTGTTCATTTAATGTGGGGATTAAGCTCGAACCAGAGATAGAGACAGCCAGACACCAAATCTGCTTTTATCTTCATTGCGAACAGGATACGCTCCTGAACCAAAGAGCAAAACAGAACGTACACAAGCATTAACACACTCCCCTATTATTATGGCGCACAGACAACACGAATCGTCTTTCGACCGCCACGATAACGCAGGTTGGGCAAAGCAACTGGTCGCATTTCGTTTTATCCTCGCTAATATCTCCTCAACAATAATAAAAACTGACGAAAAAGTGCTACCCAAGTATGTGAAACTGTGCACGGTCCCAAGCGGATTACTTGCAATGAAGGAAGTAGGAGTGAAAATGTCCCAGTCTTGAAACAGAACTTTGAAGGTGCGAAGCATATTTTATACAAACCAATCCGGTCATTCACATTGTTCAGCATGGTCTGCATGTCTTCGTCAGAGGAGTTACATAGGACAATGTTATCCGCATACTGCAGACCGGTCAACCCAGTGTCAGGGTGGGGATCAACACCAAGCTTACTGGGCTCCTCAAGCTCACTTTGTAGAATGTCGCCTGTCAAAGCGCCAGAAGAATCAGATTACGTGTTCTAGTAACCTAGTCTTACGCACGGTCTGGCTGGATATATATATATATATATATATATATATATATATCGGTAGCGGTAGCGGTTAATAATCGAAATATGTAGAAAAATGGGATATAGTTGCATTGTTTTGGCCGATATAGAGTTTATTGAAATGAAATGTTGACGTATCAAACGGTTAGGAGTAAGAGCGAGTATTACAAACAGACGAGTCACGTTGAATTCGGAAATAAAGGCATACTACTATAAACAAGTGAGTAGAGTAACGTTAAATGTGAAATTGGATTTCACACGCCGTGACAAAATTGAACAAGAAGGGGGGAATCGGACACGCTTGATGATCGCCCGAGACAATTGGTCATAAACCCTCACCCTTCTTACGGAGTAGGCACACAGTGGTCCCGATAGATTCACGTATTGTCCTGGTACTCCCTTGCGAAGAAGACAGTTCCAGAGGTTGTTACGAGCAACCGAATCGAAAGGAGCTTTAGTTTCAAAAACCAAAAGACCACGACCGTCAGCTGCCTATAAGAATGCCGATATTCCGAGATCCGTCGCACGGTAAAAATGTGATCAACGGGCCCTCGACCGGATTGGAATTCCTGTCTGCCTTTTGCATGTCTGGTTTCTTATGAGTTTAGTGAGTTGACATAATATAAAGCCATTGAGTACCTTGACACGCAACAGACACTAGACTG
>LOND01002078.1:13444-34707 GCA_014220965.1 Paragonimus kellicotti | reverse complement strand
TCCAAGTATGTGAAACTGTGCACAGTCCCAAGCGGATTACTTGCAATGAAGGAAGTAGGAGTGAAAATGTCCCAGTCTTGAAACAGAACTTTGAAGGTGCGAAGCATATTTATACAAACCAATCCGGTCATTCACTTGTTCAGCATGGTCTGCATGTCTTCGTCAGAGGAGTTACATAGGACAATGTTATCCGCATACTGCAGACCGGTCAACCCAGTGTCAGGGTGGGGATCAACACCAAGCTTACTGGGCTCCTCAAGCTCACTTTGTAGAATGTCGCCTGTCAAAGCGCCAGAAGAATCAGATTACGTGTTCTAGTAACCTAGTCTTACGCACGGTCTGGATATATATATATATATATATATATAATATATATATATCGGTAGCGGTAGCGGTTAATAATCGAAATATGTAGAAAAATGGGATATAGTTGCATTGTTTTGGCCGATATAGAGTTTATTGAAATGAAATGTTGACGTATCAAACGGTTAGGAGTAGAGTGAGTATTACAAAAGACGAGTCACGTTGAATTCGGAAATAAAGGCATACTACTATAAACAAGTGAGTAGAGTAACGTTAAATGTGAAATTGGATTTCAC
Organism: Paragonimus kellicotti; assembly: GCA_014220965.1. Lineage (NCBI taxonomy): Eukaryota > Metazoa > Platyhelminthes > Trematoda > Plagiorchiida > Troglotrematidae > Paragonimus > Paragonimus kellicotti. Next base: position 34,108 of record LOND01002078.1, on the reverse strand, counting down.
ACGCCGTGACAAAATTGAACAAGAAGGGGAATCGACACGCTTGATGATCGCCGAGACAATTGTCATAAACCTCACTTACGGAGTAGCACACAGTGGTCCCGATAGATTCACGTATTGTCCTGGTACTCCCTTGCGAAGAAGACAGTTCCAGAGGTTGTTACGAGCAACCGAATCGAAAGGAGGCTTTAGTTTCAAAAACCAAAAGATCACGACCGTCAGCTGCCAATAAGAATGTCGATATTCCGAGATCCGTCGCACGGGTAAAAATGTGATCAACGGGCCCTCGACCCGATTGGAATTCCTGTCTGCCTTTTGCATGTCTGGTTTCTTATGAGTTTAGTGAGTTGACATAATATAAAGCCATTGAGTACCTTGAACGCAACAGACACTAGACTGAAGCTTGTTATTGTCAATAGAATTGGAGGCTCTTTTTTAAAAAACGGAAATGACTGCTGATAACCACCAATTATGAGGTACCTTTTCAGTTTCCCAAGTCGTCTGGAGGCATTTCGTCAGTTCTGATAGCAGCCTTCCCCGTCATCCTTGAAAAGAGAAGTAGAGACGGTTTCATCCATTGACCTTGTTACGCTCCAATAACTTGAGCTTCGAGGCCACTGCTGCTTCTGGTGGAGGGCTGTTTGGAACAGAGTAACTGACCATTCGGGTCCCGTCGTCCACATGGTCTGGTTGAGGCCTAGCTGAACTGTTCTTCGAAATGTTCAGCCCAGTTGTGAAGTTGACGTGATTGACTGATGATATGTAAGCTGTCCGCTCCGCAGATAGTCTCACTTACACCGACTCGAAAACCAGTACAATCACGGATAATGGAAATAGCCTTTTGTTCTTCCCAGTTAAAATGGCTCTTTCGACCATGTGTTGTTGACGGTCCTTGCGTTATCTTTTGGTCAGTTTGTGTTCAAGTCCTTGACGATATTCAACATATTCAGAATTAGGTTGAATCGAACGACGCTTGCGCATGGGGTTTATGGCCATGGCAGAAATCCCGTTCTGTTGTAACTGCATAACTCCTTCGGAACATGACGCTTGGCTTGCGAAGTTGTTTATTGCATGAAAACCGTACAGGCTATGCTAAAACATAGGACCACGAACGCGTACACTCATTTGCACGGCTGACGTGTATTCACACACATTGGGCAGCAGTACATTGTCGTTCGCCCTGGTGGCACGTCCCCCATAGTGCGTACACACTATTCCAATAGTCGGTTCTGGTCCATCGTCTTCCTGGCGTTGATACTTGCTCTTTAGTTTCCAAATGTGCGCACTATACTACTCACAAGCGCTACGAATTTAGGGCCATACAAGCGCGTCCGTCGCGTAGGTACACACATCCCAACATAAGGGATTCTCTCTACACCAATCGGTTGACAACTAGTAGGCGAGTAACGATCACCTGATGTGCACAGTAATGACGATAACCATCTTTCCGTTATGGCATCAGCAGATTGTATGACTTCGCGTGCGCACAGGATACTTCCGTCAGTATTGTCGGGTGAATTTGTTCCGGGCCAACTGGACCAAGTCTTTTAGCAACCGGATCGCGCACACCCAGGATGTTTTAGAGTCTTGTTGAAGTAGACAACCTACTGAGGCTGTCACTGTGCTGAAAACAGTGACATAGTGATTCATAACTCGGTAACTGCATGTATCAGAATAGTTCCAGTAGATTCACCGGCAGTAACGGTGTGTGGCGAACAATGTTTTCGATTATTTTCTATCGGACCTGTTGCCTAAAAATTTACATAATCATGGTTATCGAGCGAAAAACAATCTCAAGCAACCTGTCATCTGATCGTGTCGAGGAATCTTGAGTCGGGCGGCGCTTAATTAACCAAACCGAACGTCGGAGTTGTCAAATTGTTAACCTGAACTCATCGTACTCTCATGACCTGAACCAACAACTAGCAGAGGCTATGTGGTAAGAATGCTCCATGCATCATACGTTTAACGATTTGGAAGTCGAAAGCAGCGGAAACTGCACCCATGTTAGGCGTACTAAGTTGATTAATCAGTTCATCAAAATCAGTCTGACTGGAATTTAGAGTCTGAAGTTTTTGATCTTGTTGCTCTGCATCTCCAAATTACAGACTGTCACTTCAAATCGTAGGTACATTTGTCCTCAAATGATTGATTGCATGAGACAGCGCATCGTTTCAACTAAATGTGTAGCGCCCCCTCACCAGCTTTGATAGTGTTAACGATATATCGAAGAATAACAAAGGCATTCTGAAATATCTGTACAACACTACCGTTCAGATCTATACGGCTGAGAAGTCGCGAACTAAACTGTGATGTATACCTGAGGAAAAACTGAAGATCAAAGATCTCCTAAATGTTCAGCTGTACTTTCTGTATGAGAGATACGTACAAGTGAGGTGTACAAATACTGTCGAGACGGAACAAATTTGTCCATCCTAGATGTACACTACATTTCAATATGTGACAGGTGCCTATCGTCTACTTCCTCGAGAACCGTTCGAATGCCATTGATCTCTAACAGTTCGAGAAGTAGGCACATCAGTTTTACACAACGGCTACGCGCTGAGTATGCGCTACGGTAACGACTACGGAGCGGTAAGCAACGTAACCGGATGATATGCATAGACGAAACACGATTTACCTTGCAACAACAAGACGGATAGTTCAGAAGTTCGCCAAAGCATTCTTCAACATCCGCAATAGCATCCATTCCTCCTAATGGCAAAATGATGGATGGTTGCACACCCGCATGAACTCGTTCAACTGCCGACATAGTCGTTAATCTCCCGCTGAAGAGTGTCACCGACTGAAAAAAAAGACTAAATGAAGACGATATTCACGAGAGATTGTATAAACGTCAAGGTAATCACTCCCATGAGGGCACATCTTCAAACCGATATTGAGTTCCTCAAGATCAATCACGCGGGCGTTAATAATGTTGCTGGCGAGGATCATACCAAAAATCGACCGGATGGACGCATCCTCGGACGGCCGGAATTCTGCACAGCACTGACCGTGATGAGGCTGAACCACTACAACACCGATAATGCGGCAGTGAGTGAAACAATGGTTGTATCATATGATGGATAGATTACCAAATTGATGATACTCGGGAGCACGGTGTCTATCTCGCAGTTGCTGCCCACATAAAGTCCTTGATGATAGGTGCACCACTCGACGCCAGTCCCGATGGTTCTCATAATGTAGCGAAATACCTGTTTGAAAGAACCACAGCTTGAGGATGAAAACCAAGTTGATTGTATATCGCTGATTGGTGCCCGGTACACAAAAGAACCATAGGTGCTACAGATCGTGGTCACATGATTCGATGGCACTGCGATGAATGCGGCCGTAAATGCATCGGCCGTCTCGGATTGTTCGGTCATCAGCGTATTCATAGGACACTGTCGGCAGAGAGAAAACGACTACGTTAGGGTGAAGGAACTTATGTCAGTTGTTTTTATTTGCATCAATCAACGACCCGCGTGGCTTGATAAATCAGTCAATTTTCTTTTCAGAAACCCGTGTCATTGTGTGATTCTGTCTTTCCTCTTTGTATTGTACGATGGCTGCTTGGTGCGTTTTCCAGTACATTCTCACATTGTTGATGTTCTTCTTGCTCCTCTCTAGAGTGTAATAATATGCACTCCAATATTGAGCTAATCCTTGTTTTCATTCTCCAACTTAGTTCTTACTGGTTTCATTCGTACCGTTGGAATCAGTCTAAACTTTTCTCTCAAGAGATGACAATTTCACCATCATACTAGCCTACAAACTGGCTAACTAGCATTGGCCAGCGGAACACAACGGCCTCATTCATACGTCTCCTAATCTTATTCATTCGGGCTTATACTGGATGCGTGGTGTGAGTGTGGAACCACAAGTGTTGCAGGTCAAGTCATTTGTGGTGGGTGTTATGTACAGGCGTGAGTTCGCTTCGGTCGCTGTGACAGGCTACTCTGAAACAGAAGCTACCAACCGTATATGTGTCTGTTCTGTCATCGAACATTCGCGCTCTACAAATCGTGTGAGCACATTGTGGCAGTCAAATTGACTGTCCTTCGCTCCTTTCTCTTATGTCATTCGTGCGCATGTTCCTGGTTGTTACGTTGCGTGCTTGTGGGACGATCATAGCTACTGCGCACTGACTGCGTTTAACTAAACACATAACACAAGTGCAATCTCAAGCCGCCAATTACGTAAACATTTCCACAGCCGCCACATCTGTGATTAATCTATATCTGTTCATAAAAATCAACCAAGTGATCCAGGAAGTGAGGCGAACCCCAATCAAAATAGCCAATTCGTAGAGCAGTTTTCGAACAAAAGATGTAGATTCGCTTAAACCAGCTCAGGCAAAACTACGTATAATGATGTTCGCATTCGACTGGGTGAAAGTTGGTCAATTCCACATATAATTTAGCGCGTTCGTCTCAATCTCAACTGGTTGTACATAAATATGCAGAGAAAACTGATGATTCTAACACGTTGCACCAAGATGAGTAAACTGCAAATTTCAACAGAGTGATAGACTACAATGGTATTCCACTCGACTCGAACGGATAGAATTGTGAGTTAGTGAGACATAATTTATTAGTGAATCAAGACAGCAATGTATTCACAGTTCCAGTTGTTTTGCGTTCATTTCACAGAAGCCAACGCTGTTGTCCAAAACACATCCAAGTTCGTGCAGGTCGTTGTGTAGTTTTGGGTGAGAGCAAGCAGTTTGTAGTCATCTTCAGTCAATGTGATCCAGTTTAGCTGCTCTGTAGGTTCTGTTTGATTGAGATATGGAGTCGTTGTGGTATCCAGTGTGAGACCAAGTATTGCCATTCGGTCCTCCGATCCAAAGCAGTCCATGAAACTTGGATCCACCTGGTGCGATATCCAGCGTGTGACGGAACCGTGCTTGTCGATTCGATTCAGTTCGAGGTGGGTGTTGTTTTTCCCGAGGCGGGCTAGGAACAGTGTTTGATTACACAGAGCTTCCAATCTGCTCACATTCTTAGTAATGTTTGAAACATTTAGCTCGGTTTTGTCTACGGTCTGGCACGCTGCAATCCTCGGTTTCGTAAGCGCTCGATTGAAGCTTTCCGAACAGTTCTCTCTGACGCATTCGGACAGTGTGTAGGTGACCGGTTCCTGTTCACTATCAGTCTGCTCTATCGACGTGGTAGCAAATGTCATCGGCTGAGCCAACTGCATACGAGCAACTTGGTCGTAGTATATGTCCACGCAGTGTCTTCGTCCCACTGACTGTTCATCAGCATATCCTTTGAAAACAATTATTAATAGGTCTTGTTCAGTCACGTTGAAACTGTCGATTTGCCAATGGTTTTGCGATCGAACAACCGCATTCCAGTTGCTATCCCTGCGGAGTTTCCATCCTGTTTGTCCACCGACAACCAGTCTAATCGGCTTCTCCATCAGATTAAGGCACACTTGTAAGATCGTTCCTGATCGATTTCCAACTCGTTGTTCCCAGGTCATCTGGTTTGGCTGCAAGCTCGTTTGTTTCGGATCCGATCGATCTGTGGTGTCAAGCAACTCCCGTCCTGTCCGACCCAGCAGACATTGCCAACCAGTAATTGAATGCAATCGGAATGTGAGACTCACATTCTCTGATTCCACCGTTTGGTTCATTAGCAACACATGATCGTGGGTTCGGTTATACCGCAACGAAGGTAACGTCCGCGCCTCGCCGAAACTCGTCTGCAGATGCACGTCAATCCAGTGCTCGAGTCTCGTCTGTTCGTTGATCTGCTCTAAGCGTTTCTTGGAAATCGACGAGAATCCGACTTCCCCAGAGCAAGTCTTGTGGTGTGTCTGGCTCGCCATACATGTTCTGCTTGTTCACCACCCAACGAATGATGGGAACCAGGTTGTAGAGCTGTTCGCCAGTCATGATCAATGCCATGTACACGTGATAGGTGATCTGTGCGGCAGACGTTGTGCTACCGTCCCGCTCCAGTTCCTCGGTTTGCCAGTACATCTCATGATACTCGGTCCCATCCTGACCACCGGTTGTTCGAGTACGGTTTTGTAGCAGTTGCATAATGGGCGGGAGCAAGTCGATTTTCGGAAAGATGATAGCCAGTGCGTGTGCCAGATTGGCCAGACTGGACGTGCGAAACTGTTCGATTGGCATCCGTTTCATGTTGATCACTCGGTTGAGCATTCGCAAGAGACACTCCGCCAGGCGATATTCAACATTCAGAAACCCATGCAATTGGTGTGGCCAGTTGCGTTTTTCCATCGGAATCTCGTTGATGGCTATGTATCGAGCAGCTATAAACGACAGTTCGGTCTCGCTTATACAATTATTGTGTTTGCCCAGGCATTCGATTGTTGGTTGGGTATAGTTGAACAGCACGAATATTCTCTGATTCAGATAGTGTTGTGCGTGGTACAAAAGCTGTGAGCTCAGCCACTCAGATTGCATAGCATATGCTCGCTGCAACGTGGTGTAGACAGCCAAGTGGAAGTTCAAATCAAACGTATGAAAAATTTCCTGTGCGACCTCGATTCCCCGATCGGAATTGGAAGGATCGGTGAGCTGGTAGTTTTTCACATACCTAAATAGATCGCGATACTGATGGGAAAGATGGCGTTGTAAGACCATCATGAGGTTGTGAATTCTGGCTGACGCACTATCGTAGCGGGCTTGCAGATAGTTGAAAAGGCTGATCCCAGTTGAAATCAGTGCAATGTGACGATAAGCTGAAGTCACCTGTCTTTCGGAGAGATATTCAAAATTGTGCAGCAGTGGTGTCACCAGATTATGCGTATAGGTCACATATGTTTGTACAGCTGCCACTTTGACAGATGTTGGTAGCTGCGCGAGTGGAATATCCATTATTTGCGTATGCACGTTTTCCGGATTCTGCAGCTTAAAGCAGTGTAAAACACTGGTCGAGCTTCTCCGATTTTCTCCCAAGACCACGTGTATGGTACGTGAGTGTGTACGGATCGGTTTGGGTAAGCTATTCGTCTTGCTGGTAGCCGGCACATCACTGCATCTGGACGTCTGTGATTGGAAGACATACAATTTCACGTGCAGTTCCGCATCTCCGGGTAGATTGGCTTGAAATGAGCTGATAAATGTATGTTCGCTTGGCTCACACACGCACTTGGAGAATAGCTGCGGTCCGGTCAACGAAATTCCATGCTCGTGCACGTGCAATTGCACGATCAATCGGACGCAGTGTGATTGGCTGGAAGACACTCTGCTCAGATTGACCTTGACAATGAGCTTGGCAATTTCCAACAGTTTAATTCGCGCCACCGTGTTCACTGTCATGTCAATGGAGGGTTGCATTTTCAGTGGTTCTGACATGCTACTCCACAGACCGTCACTGTGGTTTGCTCCGTAACAAAACGCACTGGCTCGCCAGTATCTTCCGCTGTCATATCCTGATGGCAGGCGAAACGTGTACTGCAAACCCCATTCAGTTCGATTCGAATCGTACACGATCATTTTAGGTGTATCCACTTTGTACAACAGACTTTCGATTGTCCATGGTTGTGTATTCATGGGCTCACGTTCCACTGGCTCCAGTTCATAATCGATGGAACAATCAGGTTGATCCGGTGCGTACGACCTGACAGTGTGATAAGCCTGATACAGTCCACTGAACCACAAATCGACCGCACTGGACGGAAACAAGGCCGGTCGTAATGATCGATCGGGATCTATTTCGAATGGTCGGTTGAACGCCTCGGTGTTGAGGAGGTTACGCTGTGTCTGCACAAACATCAACCGTTCATCCCAGACTCGTACATGACAAATTGTATTGAGTGTGGGTAGCAGTTGTCGGTCTGGAAGCACAGTTAATGTGACTCGGTCTCCTGGTAGTGGAGGTGTAGATGTGGTGTGCAAAACTATTCTCTCACGGGGATGATCATTTACACAGACCGCATGCCGCCACAATTGCCCGTGTGTGGAAACTAGTTCAATGTTTTCATTGTCATGTTTGTTGATGTAGAAGATCACGAATCGCAATATGCCGTACACATTTGGTTTGACAACCACGTTCAATGTGCGTTTGTAGATGGAACGCTTGGACGTGACTGTTTTGTGAAACTCGGTTTGCGTCTCGTGCATCTCTTGTTTGTTAGTTCCTATCTGGTCACTGAAAATCTTGGCGGGGTTGAATGTCGGGCAGGTCCAATTATGGAGCACGTAATGCTCTGTCCAGCATGTATCACACTGACACATCTGGCACTGGTCACAACGTGCGCCTTGCCAGTCCTGACGACAGTCACATTGGCCAGGTTGTGTACAAAACCCTGTCAGTCGGTGACACTTCTCATGACAGACCGGTTGCAAACAGCCTGCACCTTGCCAACCGGGTAGACATTCGATCCGATCATCATCTCCGTCCTCGTCTCCGGGCAGACATCGATAGTGACCCAAAGGTCCGTCCTCATCTTGACATTGTGCATCTGTCTGTCTGTACAGTTGTCCTACTCGTTCATCCTCCAACTCATCCAACGGAAACATGGTTCCACGTGCGTAACCGTAGATAAACAAACGTTTGTGCAGCAGCAATCGGGTGTTACCAATCAACGTCAGACTGACCGGACGATCGCAGTACGCCTCGACTGGTTGTCCGTATTGTTGTGGCCATAGTTGGATGGCTTGTTCGGATGACGAGTAGGCTGGCTTCAGTTTTTCAGCACTCAAGTGGTTGCGATAGGATGTTGTGAACGGCGGGTGTTGTGATTCAACTCGGAGGCTGATCGCGCTGTGTCTGAGCTGAATTGCAGGTAATGTGAGTTCACCGGAGGAGAATGCATCCAGCGTGATTGTGGGTCGAATGCGAAACAGTGGATTGTCTATGGATCGTGTGATATTCATCGGATCGGTACTAGTGCTGTTTGGAAGTAGACTGCAGACGATGGGAACCTCACGCATATCCAGCCGCACTCGTGTACATTGTGTGTATTCGCGGAGAGATCGCAGCTGTCCGATCGTGGGGAGTCCATATTTGAAGAATGGTGCAAAGTATCGGAATGGGTGGTAACTGCCGAAGTGACCCCGCGTGAAACGGGTTTCGATTTTTTCACACATTGAATAGGATTTGGATGTAGGGCTGTCATGCAGTTGAACACAGGCTAGTAATTCACCGGATTTCGGTGGATCTAATGGTGCGAGCGGCATCGGTTCAGAAGTGCATCCGGTTGCATTCAGCTCGCTGAACGCGACCACACACGGACGTGGGATGTAATCGGTTGTGTGTTTGGGACATGATTGGGCAGTCATAATGATTTTGCTAGCATTCGCGTCCAGTATGGTCTCTCCCGTGGTTCTCGTGTTCGGAATTGAACAGTGGCACAACTGTAACTTGACCTGCCCGTGACCGGGTGAACCATCGGTTTGGTTCACACAGACACTGAGTTGCAAGAAACTGTTCAACTCACGTGGTTGATTGAGTTTCGTATGAAACCATTTGGGAGGCTGAAATCGGATAGTAGGGACACTGTCTGTGTGTGCTCGTATGAGAATGCTTGTACTGGCATGCGTAACTGGCGTCTGCACAGTTATGGTCCATTTGCCATAGATTGCAGTCGGATCTATCTTGAATGATAGTAGCTTGGCTTGTGTTTCACTAATCTGCTCCCACTGGTGCACCGTGTTCGAACTGCTGTCGGTGATCGTGATGGACATGTTGAGCCGTTCGTTGAACAGTTCTGTCGCTCCGGAAATTGTCCACTGAGTCGGACGCAGAATGATCACACTGAACAGTAACGTCTCGTTGCGATCGAATTGAGGTTTGTTCGTCTCGATCAGAATGATCTGTCGATGATCGTTGATGGTGAACGCGTGATAGAGTTTCATATCACCCTGATCCTCACTGGACGTTTGGTTAATACGTTTCACGGACAATTCCAACCGTGCATTCGAATAGGTTTCTGGGTAGTCGAGATATGGATATGTGTATTCAAATTGTATGCGGTGTATCGAGTCGAATGGTTCCGAATACAACGGTCCGATCGGTGTTCCAGTTGATCTGGACAACGTGGTTGTCATGTAGGCTAGTGTCACCGGCTGCGAACTGTAGAGTTGGAATGTTGCTTTCTGTCCATACTCTAGTGTGCTCGGCCCGATAGAGGTAGCGTATGAGTTCAATGGCACAACCACATAGTCAATGCAATGCGCATTCACAACGAGCGTGGAGAGAATGAAACACAGTCGGACAGTAGTCTGGTCCATTGCTGGCGGACCACTCTTCCGAACGTTGGAATGGATTGTCGTGTGATTCCATGCATATATGTGTATATATATATATATATATATATATATGCTTAGACACAAAGCGACTTGGCGGTGCCCTTGTCCGATTGCTTTTTGCACCCATGCACTGATGCATGGATATCTGTGAAACGAACTGGAAGTTGAGAAGTGGTGTTTGAATGTAACATGATGCCAGTTGTATCGGATTTTGGTGTGCGCGTAAACCGGAGCACAAGTTGTTCATGCAAGTGTTTCTGTGTGGTTTGGTTTCAGATCGACAGCAGCTTTTGGCAATAATGTTATCCTATCTCGCCCTCATACGCAACTCAATGTACCATTTGCCAACTGGGTGCGCAATCAAACTGACACCGACACATCTCAAAAGAATGTACCAGTTTCACAGTGCAAATTCACGCAGGTTGAATATTCACGCTCATTTATCCGCACGTCTGTATTTTCTAGAGGCACAGGAAATTCTCGTCGATACGCACCGAATGAAATTGTGGCAATTAACCAACACTCTAGATGACGGACGGATATTGCAGATTGCCAATGTTTCGCCCATTCTCATCGGCCCAACACAAAACTATCATCCATCAGAGCGTTTATCACAAACTACCAAATCCCCATTGAAATCTGTCAACAGATGAAATAGACAATTGCTAGTCATCCGAATCTATGCGTCAAGATTTTTGCTATCAGTTTACTCTCGACCATCAATGAATCCACCTGAGCACGTTGAATTCGGTGTGACGCAGTTCAGTCGATCAGGGACGTCAGTACACACTTGGTATATTCGGAGCTGAATCGAGTTACTCGTCGAACTGTTTAAATCGTTTCGGTCATCACAGCCCTTTTAAGCAACAATCAATTCCGAACCATAATTTCGTTTGTTTGACGACAGTAATTAGTGGGGTGTGGCGTTAACCTCGTGATTTCAACTGTCCAGCCACTTGTTAGTGAATCCGTGTAACAATACTCCTCCACTGATTAGATATGTGATCAGATTGGTTGGTTTAGTGATCGAAACCAGAGTAAATCTATTGCGAAACTTAACGCCCTCTGTTCACGTAGTGTTGATTGTCGTTGGTTGATTGACTGGACTGCACTTCACACAACGGGGTGGATAGTCCAGTGGGACACTCATTTAGAAGTACACATGTTGGGAAACCAACCGTGTCGGTCAGTCCTGTTACACAGGGGAGAATTTGTGACGGATGTGATCCTGAGACTGCGTTAACATTTGTGCATTTGGAAAGGAACGTGCCAGGGTTTGATTGCGGACTGGCCATCTGGATGAATTTATGGCTTTGTATGCCTACCAGATTTTCAACGATTCCACAACCCATGTTCAGTTTGGCTGCTTCAACCTATCTATCGATTTTGATGAATATCGACCACGAAGTCTCTTCAGTCGACATGTCCTATGCTAGCTAATACCCTTCCATACAACCTTGTGCCTAGAATTTATGATCTAATGATTCCGTCACGTCATCTGCTAGTCCAACAGTCAAACACTTTGTTTCACAAACAGTACGCTCAGAATACTGACCGTATGGTACAGAGTGTTCCGAAAATCCACTGCTCACCTCACTGGTCGGGAGCGTTCTCGGACATGGCAGATTGGTTCCAGTCGGCGACATCGATGTATCAGGTAATGGATGTGACGTTGCATCCAAATGAATTTCTGTGAATTCGCAGTGGAAGCCAACTAATAAATGCACACCATCTATCCGCTTCGTTCCATCAAAATTTTCTGAGGTGTATCTGCTGAGTACTCGAACTGACCATCAGTTGCATTTGAGTTCACAGCTTGTTCTCTCTGTTCTATAGAGGCTTTTGTGAACTGAACTACATGCCTCAAACATGTGTAGGTTGTCGCTGTCCCAACTCAGTTTGAACTCACTATCAATAACGGATAATTGCTGGAATTTTCTCTTGTGCAAACCCATAAGCTGTCAACCGACGGTCGCATTGTGCATGTCCGACATTTCACGACCAGAGCGCTTGAGCTGAACATGTTGACAGTAAATACCGATACGCAGTCTGTTCAAGAGCAGTCTGTTCCAACAAAATGAACCACGACAGATTGGCCAGTGTAGATCCGACTTTCCCAACGAATGCCGCACCTAGTAAACCAATATCAACTTGAGACTTATCGTTGTTCGCTAAGAGGGAGAGGAGTGTTACATATGAAGTGCCTAACAAACGGTTTATTTGGTCATTCTGTGACCGGCCGTGATTGATCTTGACGACTTACTTGTCTTACATTGTATTGTTCACACCTCCGTGCCGGTTTCACTGCATGTACGTGTCAATAAATCAATAGGACGTGGTCCGTTAACACGAGTTCCGTCTCAACCCGGGCTAAGGGCCGTATGTGCCTACTACCGCAGTGTCGTGTAATCGACTATCTGGCCTCTACTTGGCGACGTGGGAAAAATACCTAACATGTTACATTTACTTGCATAGCTTTGGTGTGCTGCATGCAAACATTTGGAAACAGACATTTCAGGTAAATCGGTTGTGAACAAGCGAGTTGTAATACTCTACGATTCAGCAACCTCGGATGGACATTATTACGAGTGTTGCAATCGAAATCAACTTCGACTAGGCAGTCTAGAAAATTAAGTGAGCGCTCATCGGTTTCAGTTTCCAATGTGAATACAATGCCGTTGCATTTTGAGTTAAGAAACTGTAAGAATTGGTCACGAGCGGTCCGTTTCATGATTACGAATGTGTCATCTACATACCGCCACCAAATTCGTGGAGGGCAGATAAATTCACTCATCGCTCGTGTTTCTAGGTATCCGAGGGAAGATTGGCTACTGCAGGTGCAACAGGGGAACCCATAGCTACACCATCGGTTTGCTTGTACAACTTTTGTTGAATGTGAACAAGGTTGAGTGCAGACAAAGTTCAAGACCAGATACAATTTCGGAAGGTGATAAATTAGTACGTGCATCGAGAGAGTCGTCACGTTCTAATAACTCTTTAACAACATCAATGCTAAGTTTTACTGGTACACTGGTGTAAAGAGAGGTAACATCAAAAGCTAAGAAAAGTTTCATCATTACCTAGTGTTTATTGAGAACACACTTAGACACATGTCGACTAAGGAGGAGACCAACGAGGCCAGAACTTTCAAGTCTACCTAGAAAATACCGTTTTTTGAACAACTAACAGAAAAATTTGCTCCATCCTTTCTGAGTACGCTATCCGGACCGTATTTCGGTTAGATAATACCTTAGAACGACTGGTGATGCATCCTAAAGATCCAGTTTCTATGGGCGATCAGACAGACTGTGTTTACGAAATCAAATGCGGTGATTGCAATGCCAGCTACATCGGAGAGACAAGCAGACAACTGAAAGTACGTGTTGCCGAACACAAGAGGCACACGAGGTTTCCTCCTAAAGACGCATATCAACTTCAGAAGCTAGAGAAGGATTCGGCCATCGCACTACATGCACTGTCAGAGAATCACAACGTAAGTTTTGATCAAGCTCGAGTGATTCACAAGGGTCTACCTTCCCATGCGGAGCGCTGCTGCGCTGAAGCTCTCACCATTTACACACAACACGCTTGTGTTAATCGCAATGATAGCAAACCCCTGTCTGCAGTGGATGGATAAACAACACCAGACACAGACGAATCTTATCTACATCAATCTCACCCCCACCTAATCGGCAAACGATTCGACCAACCAATTCAGATGCAACGCAGATTGACCTAACCACGGCAAATCCACGTGACCTCTGTTCCTTTGTTCAATTTGATTTCCATTACAACCTGAGGTGGTTGAAACGTAGAGCATTACAACTTGCTTGTACAGTCGTGTTAATCGCAGTCGATTTGTCAATAACATGCAAAACACGACTCCCAAACTGTCCGATTCCATTCGTACTAAATTCGGTGCGGATACCTTAAAACAGACATTTCTGGATTATGTGGGTTCTTACGTGTGTTCGAATAAAATACCGTATTTTCAGTGACCAACAAAATTAAATTATTTCGATTGTTCCTGGGAGATGGGGATCAATGACATTTTGATGCGCTATACACTGACATTAGGACGAATAGTACTGACGCTTTGAACGCACTATATGAGTTGTGGGGAACATGCCAACTTACTTACATTTCGAGATACTGCTTCACGAAGTTACATTAAGCTTCAGATGACTGCGGCAATGATTTCATTGAACGCATTCAACAAGCTATACCTGATTGCCGTTAATACGAGATTCCTGCCACCAAGTTCAAAGAACAAATGGCTTGATTTCAGGTATCCAGAGCGAGCAGGCACGTAAAAGGCTAGCGTGGGAAGATGAATCTACTTTAACCTGGGAAGAAGCTTTCGCAATTGTTCGACAGCTGGAAAGCATTACTAACCAGTTAACTACGTTTTCACAACAGACCAACACAGATGTTGTCCGAATTGTTGCCAGATGAATTGATGGACCATGGAAGACCTCAAGCAAATCATTTATATATTACCGATGCGAAGACCAACACTCTTCGACCAACGGGCGTCGCCACAAATAGACGGTTTTCTACGCGCGTGGAAAAATTGAGCATCTGGCTCGCGTGTCGCACAACAGTTTATCGACCACCAAAGTCTAAATCACCGGAAGAACCAGTAAAATCCATCGACGGTGACACTGAATGTGAACTCGTGTTTAACACAGTTTGGAGTGCTATGACTGATAACTGTTATCGAGTCCCACCCTAGTCCGTGCAACTGGAAATTGAGGGACAATCCGTTCGCATGGCGATTGATACTGGAACTTTCGTGACGATAATCAGTGTTGCATCTCTCAAAAATCTGCGAAAACTTTCAGTGTGTCAATCGACCTTGTGAACACATACTGGACAGCCAATTCCTTTACTGGGAAAGTGTACCGTCCGCGCCCAATATGACCACGAAAAACGAGTTTTACCAAGTGTAAATAGTGGTTCAGGATCGATCTAACCTATTGAAGTGGGATAGGATCTAATGTCTGGCAGGTAAGTTAGACACCGTTAATTCCGGTGGAGGACAGCCGAAACTTAAGAATATTTTGCCCAAGTACTCTGGTATGTTTGAGGTTAAACTTGGCAAACTAAATGGACTCCAAGCCAACAGAAAACTGATTACCAATTTTCAACCTCGTTTCTTCAAAGTACGGACGTTGCCTTATTCCTTAGAGTCAAAAATCGAAGAGCAGCTGACTTGGCTACAAAAGAAAGGTACCATTGTCCTTTTGCAACACAGTGAATGGGAGACCGAATCATTCCCGTTGCCAAACCAGATGGATCCGTGCAAATTTGCGGTGATTAAAAATTAGCAGTGAACCGTGTTGTTATACTGGACAAGTACCGATTGCACCGAATAGAAGACTTGTACGCTACACTTGTCAGTGGCGAAAAATTTATGAACGTTGACCTTTGTCATGCTTAGTCCCAAGTGGAACTTGATGAACCCTCTCGTGTTTACGTTACAATTACTACACACATGGCTGTTTTTAAATAAACACGGTTATCTGTCAGTAGTAATTCGACCCCGACAATTTTTCGATGAGATAATTGGCAACGTGTTAAAAGATGTTCCATTCACTTGTGCATATTTAGATGACATCCTTATCACTGGGCCCACAACATCCGAACATTTACACACATTGGCTGTGATGCTTGACAGTCCTCAACAAGTCAGATTAAAGCTGAAGAGGTCGAATTTTGAGTTCTTCACTGACTCTGTTCGTTATCTTGGATACCGAAGTGATAGAAACTGTCTGCAAATCTTGGATGACAAACTGCGACTCATTCTCGTCGCACCGAAACGAAGCTGAGCTCCGTTCATTTTTGGGAATGTTGTCGCACTACCGCCGCTTCGTGCAAAATGCTTCGACAATACTTTCACCCCTGTATACGTTGTTACACGAGAACACGCCCTGGGTTCGGGGCTTGGTGGAGCGTCAGGCGTTTGTTGATGCAAAAGAGAAGTTGGGTGCATCTTCATTCCTTTTCCAATAGGATCCACGCAAACCACCAATATTGCAGTGCAATGCGTTCCAGTGGGTGGTTGGAGCAGTACTTTGCCATCGAATGGAAAACTGTCCTATCCGGTCAGTCGCCTTTGGCTCACTAACTTTTCAACCATTTGAGAAAAACTATTCCCAGCTAGACAAGGAGGTCTTGGGTGTAGTTTTCGGGGTCAAGACGCTTTCATCAGTACGTCTAAGGGCGGTATTTTGAAAACCATACCGAACATCGGTCATTGTTGACATTGCTGGGAAAAGAAAAACCGAATTCAGCGTATGTCTTCCGCCAGAATGCAAAGAGAAGCGTTACTTTTAAGCGCCTACCGTTATAAACTTCGTTACGTTACTGAAGTCAATAACACTACGGCTGATGCTTTGACCCGCCCCCTTCTAACCAGCCCGACAACAACAACGGATGGATCATCCGAATTGGTCAATCACATGCAACATTTGAATACAACACCGACTCGGAGTGAACAGATAACGCGGTTAGCGGATCACGATCCAGTGTTGTCAAAAGTAAAACATTTCCTGACAATCGCGTGGTCTGATTTATTTGCCTGTAATTGATGCCCACTCTAAATGGATCGATGTCTATCCGGTCGCATATGCTGATTCACAGTCCACGATAACCAGAATGCGGTTTTCGTTAGGGACCTTATGAATATCTGAGGTAGTTTGTACTGATAACGGAGCTCCTTTAATTAGCACAGAGTTTCAACAGTTTCTGCGTAACAATAACGTACAGGACGTAAAGTCTGTACCATACCACCCTGCGTCAAATGGTCTGACTGAGACGTTCAGTTCAGATTGTCAAACAAGGCCTCCTCAAGCAGCGCTCTGGAACGGTGCAAACCAAACTAGACCGGTACTTATTCACCTATAGAACAAGTAAAACTGAATCGACAAGGAAATCCCCAGCCGAAATGATGTTTAGTGGAAACTGACGAAGAGGATTGCATTTACTTTTTTCCAGTCTTCGCATGTACACCAAAACAAAACAGAAGATGTGCACCCGATCACATGACAGGAGGGAAATACAGGATGAAGGAGTCAGGTCGAGCCAATACCAAGTTACTTCACGAGGCTAATTGGCAACCAGCTCTACGCTGTTGGTACCCGTTTACGAGTGGGGAGTGAGATCTTCGCACTGACCTGGAGCTTAAGGCTAGTCTTGAAGTGTGACTTTTTCCTGGCTGTTTCGGAGCGCTTTTCTCGCTATCTCAAAGAGCATTCTGGTAAAATTCCCTTTTACTAAGCGTGGGCCGCCCTCATGTCTGTCGTTTCATCAAGCACATCCCCTGTGTTCAGCTTTTCGGGAAATGTAACAAGAAATCCGAGTGGTTTCTTGGAAGCTTTTGAGCGAAGTCTGCTAGCAGTGACCAGGTTTGTTAAAAGTGTTCAACACTATATTGACTTGCCCACAGGGAAAGGATGCGGTTGGAAACTGTCCACACAATGCAACCCTTCTCTCCCAGAGTGCCCTGTCCCTCAAGTTTATGATGACTTCCTCAATTTGAGCAATAGACAATGCCACTACCTTTCGGGTAGCCGTCACCTCCGAATGGACGAACGCTATGTATTCTTTCAGGGAGTTCAGCTTTGGCTTCATATCAGACAAAGTCCTGTTTGTCTCAGTCAATACTTCTTCTACAGTGGCATACAGATATACTTAAACGCGTCATGTTTTTGTTCACTATCAGTGGAGAGCATCGAGACGGTCACGGAACCAGATGGTTTGTGACTTTCTCTTAAGAGGCAGTTCATACAGATAAATGGTACTGTTAGGAAATGAGTAGAGTCAACTGGTCCTTCTTGAGGTCAATACATTTGAAGTAGTGCCAGTGTAAGCATTTCTACACCGTTTTGAACAATCATGAAGCGACCGAATCAGCCGTTTGACTCATCATGATTGCCGGATCTCGTGCGTGTCATTGTGGTATAATACGTGGTCAAAACAATTAATGATAATGCTGCCTTTACGATGACAAAAGGTTAATGTAATCAAGTACGGTAAGTAACGGGGAAAGTGTACGAGAGTAGGCAGTAGCGAAAACAAAGAAGTGTTAGATCAAACAGTGAATTACACTAGTAATAAGGTAGACGATGTAAAAACTATGCATTTTGTTGCTCAGGTCACCAATAAATGGATGTTAATAATGGGACCACGATGATGACAGAAAACTTTCACTTGAAATTCGAATCAACCAGTTTCAATTCATTGTAAATCAGGTGGTGTTGAGTGTCGCTAAACCTGACGCCATAGAAACGGTCTGTTGTCAGCTGTCGGTCTTGTTCCTTGGTAAACTCTTGAATCAATGCTGCCCCTGATTATTGATACGAGGTTATAGCCTTTGTTAGGAAACTTAAGGCATAGACGACCTTTACTCGTCTGGTGAGCAGTGGTCCTAGCGTCATCAAAACGTGTGTCTAGCCTTCTGACCCGTTGTATTTTGCGATCCCCACAAACTCCAGCAGCCAACTTTTCACGTCTCCATGCCCAAATAGACTTGTCCACTGCATGTCATCACGTTGTGTTTGGGGCATGACCAATGCAACGATAAGTCGATCAGTAAAGCACGATTTTTATTGTCCTACACGCAGGATCACACGCCACGAGTGCACTCGCATTTATGAACTCGAATTCCAGCGACAGTCTTCATTTAAACGTCATGTGCATTTCTGCCTGGTTTGTGCGTGTGACTGACGCTATCCTTCGTTGATATCTTGCTTACCACTTCTCGCCCGTTGGCTCGATTTCGTTAAGTGATGACCCATCCAGTCGCTCGTGTTGTTCGCAATCAGTCCGTTGTTGACCGTATCTCGGAAATATATCCAGATATTCCACCGGGTGTCGGCCGAAGTCATCTCAAGAAAGCTCAAAAAGTCAGTCGAAACAACCTACCTGCCGCTCAATTGTGCGTGAGTTTCCGTTCAACACCCGTTATCATGTCACAACTCAAGACAAACTTCCATGTTCTACAACCAGCTGTTGTGTGTACTCATTTGTTTGCTCGTGTCGAGCATCATACATTGGTCGTACTACAAGGCGATTGTCTGACAGAGTGCGTGAACATCATCCTGCGTGGTTGAATAGTGGTGTGGTTAGAACGATTTCAAGCGCGATTGTTGCTCATTTGATTGACTCTAATCATTCTGTCAATAAGAAGGACGCTTTCCAGATTGTCTACCGAGTGCCAAGGAATCGATCAAAAATGGTGAGATTTCGAATGTTGACCGTTGCCGAGGCCATTAGTATCCGATTCCGCAACCCTGACCTCTGCGCACAGAAGAAGTTCGTGCGGACACTTAATCTCCCCTGGCCCACAATCAATCAAGCCCACGATTTGGAACAGTGATTGCGTAACTGATAACAAACACGCCGTCCATAACCTCTATTGACCGTTTTTCTGGCTCACCCCAGTTACTGTTTTCATATTTATTGTGTTGTAATTAGCCTGATGATCAAACACAGAAAACAAGTCTTGTTCGCTATTTTTTCGTTCTCAAAAGTTCATATGTGATCACTAAACCAGTTCATGGGTTCGTTAATCTGACAGTCTCTGAGTGTGCCATATCAACTCGATAGGTAGTTGGCAAGCCGTGCCTCGTGTTCGTAAATCGGGTGATCGATACTCACTTGTCAACTATCCGACGATAAGGCTAATGCAAGTTCTTGAAAGATACTAGTGTTGTGAGCCAAGAACGCGGATGGCACAAGGATTGTTTATTCAGGAAAGCAACACGTGGGTTATGCGTTTCAACAAGACAACAAACAAAAACACTCATCTGTGTACGGTACTGGGCCCAGACCGTCACGGCTGCCACAGACGTCAATGCTTAGTTCCTTTACGTTCCCTTACGTACCAAGAACCATTTCATGCGATGCTGCACTCCAATGTTTCTTCTTGTATTTTTCCTGCGGCTACTTCGATGTCAAATATCTCCGAATGGACGAACGCTATGTATTCTTTCAGGGAGGTTCAGCTTTGGCTTCATATCAGACAAAGTCCTGTTTGTCTCAGTCAATACTTCTTCTACAGTGGCATACAGATATACTTAAACGCGTCATGTTTTTGTTCACTATCAGTGGAGAGCATCGAGACGGTCACGGAACCAGATGGTTTGTGACTTTCTCTTAAGAGGCAGTTCATACAGATAAATGGTACTGTCTAGGAAATGAGTAGAGTCAACTGGTCCTTCTTGAGGTCAATACATTTGAAGTAGTGCCAGTGTAAGCATTTCTACACCGTTTTGAACAATCATGAAGCGACCGAATCAGCCGTTTGACTCATCATGATTGCCGGATCTCGTGCGTGTCATTGTGGTATAATACGTGGTCAAAACAATTAATGATAATGCTGCCTTACGATGACAAAAGGTTAATGTAATCAAGTTCGCTAAGTAACG
>LOND01002077.1:29712-45058 GCA_014220965.1 Paragonimus kellicotti | reverse complement strand
CCCATTGACATGGATGGACACAGTCTACTTCTGGTAGCAAGTTTACGCTGAAACAAAATGGTAGGTATAACATTTCGTGCTGTTCAATTGCAGCCTGATAATCAATAATTGATTTTGTTTTTGCAAGAGGTTGTGTGAGGGTTAGCACAAGGGACTAAAATGAGCGACTGTTTGTACTCCTATGGCCATAACCAAAGCAAACGGCATTCTGAAATTCACCATGTCCATCTATATCACGTAACTGTGGACAAGTAACTTGGTAGCCATGCTACAGGCTTGCCTAAATAACATGGATGAGAAGAAGAACTGAGAAAGACCCATAAATCCCGCTCTAGTACAAACACGGTAAACTAATTTTTCAAGTGAATCATAAAACGATAGTCTGAGAAATGTTCGAAACCGTGACCCGTTTTCTCGTCCTGCCAAAATGTGTACAGATCGCTGTTCTATTACTCTAGCTCTACTGCTCTGTATTACAAGCCAACAAAACGAGTATAAGATAATTCTTTCAGGCACCACCTTGTTCGCTTTCTCGCTAGTGCCAAAATATCAACTCTCAGCAGGCGCCTTGTTGTTATGCTCGAACTTACTGGTGTGTACCATACTTTCGTCAGTACAAAATGAACAGACCTCCAACGGAGACATCCAGTCGCATAAACCTCCCCTGTCTGACAGCACAAACAAATCTGGACTAGGAGAAGCATTTACAATAGGAGATGAACATCATGATTTACTAACAACGTGAACGTCAGGTCACTCACCATAATTGGTTCGTTTCCACTTCAAGACTAGCACATCTGAGCTGGCGGTGATCAAATCATAAATGCCGGTTGTCCTACTTATGGGTACGTTTGTTACGACTGTGTATACGAGTGTGTGTGTGTATGTATAATTCGGTTTATGAAAACGTTGGCTCATACCAACAATTTCTACTGCTCCGACAACCAGCTTATATCAGCGTCTGTTTTATGACAGCTCATCATAGACAGCTTGACAGTTGATTAACTCAAACTCCCTACTTTGGATGTTGTTGGGTCTAAGAGAGGAACAACTGTGGATACATAGGAGTGCATAGCTTGTACACACCATAGCAAAAGACCATGTAACAGTAGCTACATTGAGAAAGTCTACACACGCAAACTCACTTGTATTATCTCCCCCTTCCCTCTCTCTGGGATCGAAGATACACACAGAGAACAGTTGTGTGCACTGAGTACTGTTATCGGTATTATTATCATCATCAGATTATTAGATTATGAGACGAATCGAATGAACATCCAACGTGTCACACCACAGGTTCGTGTTCACGTTCACATACGTGCAGTTGTGGCTGGATGCGTTCGGCCATAGCTCACACTGTTTTGTATAATTGTCGTTGAATTAATCAGTTACGAATCCGGTTGTTTGGTTTACACGTAGGACACACAGTGGAAGAACTGTGTTAAATTAATGAAAGGATATTCTATCCACAACGGTCTGACCAGCTGTGGTTTCAATTATTCACTGAGGAGAGCTATGACACGGCCAAATGATGTAGGAAAATAACCGACCAGAAGTTGAGAGCATGCTAATAAAAATAAACTGGAAATGAGCAAACACTTTTAA
This sequence comes from Paragonimus kellicotti, assembly GCA_014220965.1. Taxonomy (NCBI): domain Eukaryota; kingdom Metazoa; phylum Platyhelminthes; class Trematoda; order Plagiorchiida; family Troglotrematidae; genus Paragonimus; species Paragonimus kellicotti. The sequence continues at coordinate 43,453 of LOND01002077.1, read as the reverse complement.
CAAGGGGCCCGGCATTTATCGTTGAACGTTTACAACGAACCAACAATTCTCGTCACATTCTTCTGTCTTCGAGTACAGATCCTTATAACCTGACGAGACGAGAATGTGCTACTTCCCAGAGGTCCCTCAAATTCTAAAACATTCAGATGTAGCTTATTGACTCGTGTGGTTGCGATAATCGCCAAATACATATTGAGTGCTGAAGCGAACATAAGTATATAGTTCAGAAGTGTGACTTGCAGACCTATGTTTGAGGACAGCTGAGAATTCATAAGTTCGTAACAAAATTGTGGACACTCAGGAATGGTTGTTGTTGACACTCATTCAGTTTTGACCCAGGTGATTCGTTGGATTGACTGAGTTTGTCCCAACTGTGCACCTATCCGAGGTAGATATGTCATAATTAACTGTACAAGCCGGAACGTGATTAGTCAGCTGTCAGACATGTAGAGACAATGGTGAATAGCATATGAAAACTACTGGCAATGTCACACTGATGAGGTTGAAAGCAAAACAGAGACCAAATCGACCCAATCGGTCTGATGGAATTATCAACTTGTCAACTGCTTTGGAGATCAGGACAAGTTAATTGGAAGCTTGAGCCTGTTCCCTTGGTACTTTGACTGGAAATTCATGTCAGCTTGGCCCATTCGAGAGCAGTCAGTGTATACCATAGAATTAACTCATCTACAACATTTTGACCGCAACTTTAACAGACTGTGATCGAACGTATCAGTACAGTTTTAGATCCCAGTCGAATTAATTTGGCCTGCTATTCAATTCCATTTCTAACTGGTCTTATAATCTTCCTTAGATACTCAGGTATTACATTTTTTGGTTCTCATGTGGTCTGTTTTTAACTACATATCTGCAAAACCCACAATAGTCTACGCACTTGTGTGGTTTGCAATACAGTGCGTTAATGAGATACAATTCTACCCAATGCACCAAACAATTAATAGTTGACAATAATGTTATAACTCGGGCATAGTATCCACTGGCTTTGTAGTATATTTAGTCTAGGATCCATTGCTTTCAGATCCAGCCTCTCTATGTCAAATTCTCCCACATTTGTAAGCGGCATGAGCGATATTTCTATACTTATTCCTTGATTTTAAGAAAGTTCATGCGATTAAACAAACGTTTTCGCAAAAATTACTGAAAAAACCCAGTAACTTACTGGAGGCTGAAAACGCATTTAATTTGTTCTACATAACTGTACTCCCTAAAGTTATGATAGGTGTATGCAACTCCTTCAGGGTAAATAAGGTCTGTGAGTCAATGTGGATAGAATATATTCTCATGGGCATCTAACGAATGGGCTGTTTCAAACACGTTTCAGTAATGTGCATTAATCGACTCAACGTTATGTATAAACCGAAGGCCTATAATAAATCGCGTAAAAATATTTTATCTGTCTAAACCTCATGGATGATTATTCGAACAAAATTATACAGCTGCATGTCTTCGCAGCGCTGAACAGAACCTATAAAACAACCAAACCGGAGTAAGTTGAAGAGACCGCCAGATTTCCAATACCCAAGAGAAAAACCCTTGATCTTTGTTGGTTATATCCACAGTTATCCAGGAACATAGTTCAGTATTCAGACATACGCGGGTCGGTACACCAGATACGACTATTTGATATTCATATAATCGATCATATATTACAATAGCTCGCGGCAAACTCGTGTGGTATTGGTGTGTCAGTCATTGCTAAACATGTACAACAATAGTCTCCTACAGTAGATGTTACCACCGTTTTCAAGGTTATTAGCAGGTAGAAAAACAAAAGACCAGCTGGTTTTTTCCAGATAGTCACAGACCAATTATCGCGACCCTGTGGTCTGTGTGTCAAAGCGAATAATGCTCAATCATATCGCAATATGACAGCCTGAGGACAGTTGAACACATTTTCTTGTTTTTTGCCCGCTGTATACATCGTCTGCTTATTGTGAAAATTTCCTACCTACCCTGATTTCGAATACTGTGATGTAATTTCAGGTACAATCTTCCCCGCCTGACATCTACACATTTTCAACTGTCGTTTCGTGATACACTTCCCAATATCACGAAAGTGATTTTACTCCATTCGCCTTCCCAAAGAATTATATGTAAACATATCATATATCATATCATATCATATCAAAAGAGCTGTCATCAAGAACCGTAAACAGAAAGGATGCGAGAAAATATATTGTATAGCCTTTCAACAAATCGCAAGTTAATCACATGGATAAGTGCCAGTTGATGATTGTTTCATTTAAAGCTTGTACAATGTAAATGTTCTCCGACAGAGTCAAAACGTTGCGAAACCGATAACTGTTTCGGCTTAAACTCGTTGTGGTTTAACCAACGAATCAGTTAATAATGTCATACACTTGTTTATTTGCCCTTTTCAAATTTTAGAAATGATTTCCAATGCGGAGATTGATCGTTGGTTGTAGCCAAAACGCAGATAGCCCAGTTGGTTTCCTATTCAACGATTGCTATGGGCAGCCGTAATCTAAATTACTGCAACAACTTCCTCACGCAATGAGAAAAGCTGTCTAAATAGACGTATATTTGGTGTACCGGACTTCCGTAACGTAACTAGATGGCCGATTTAATTTTGCAGCAGTTTATGTGACCATGAACGTTTTGAGTACGCGGAGAGCAAGCCTAACCACATTCTATCAGTGTGCACCAGTGAATGAATAAACTGGCTTATCAATTTGGCAAGAACTTCGAAAGTCGTATTAACCTACGCAGTAATTGAAGCAATTTGTAGGGGTTAGTGACAAATACTGGGATAATCTCATGTAAGCCTTCTTCAATGACCATCTAAAACTAACAGTAATGTATCGCATTGAATCGAGTTCATAGATGAGCATTGTTTCAACTATTTAAAATATCAGAATGCTTGGGTAGCCCCTTCTAAAATTTCTTCCAAACTGAACTGACATGGTTCGGGAGAAACACAAGAATTCCTTCCGACGACAAATCAAAAGTAACAATATTTGCACACAAGGAATATGTTGGTTAGTCAATTGACTAACGAACATTCCCACACTGACATTCGACAAGGTATTTTTTGTTGGTCGGATACGTTTGAATGATTCTTACAAGCATCGTGCTAATAAATCCTAACTGTTTGGTGACAAGCCCACCTCCTACGCGACCAGCTTGTCGAAATTTCCCGAACACTGACAGAAAGAGGAGTAGACAGAGGAGAGAGCGAATGTGAAGAAGCGGACTCAATCCTCAATCAACCAGCCACAGATACCGCGCACTTGTGAACATCACTTCTAGTTGCTCAGCTGTCGTACCAGTCTTCTTTCATTTAGTCACCAAATAAGAAGACAAATGTCGATTCACTTGTAACAAACTTGCTCCGAAGTAGTGAGTTGTCCTCATTTTATATCGATATACAATTTACAGATGAGCAAAACGGCATGTGAATATTGAACAACTGTTCACACCGTTAGTTTTCATAAATATTGTAAATACGAATACGAATGCATTTTAGTGCATTCTAGAGAGGATAAGAATGAAAAACAAATTCCAGAGTGGACTACGAAAAGAACAGGCAAACCATTCATCATACAATACACCAACAAAGCTGAAGATAAGAATGGGTAGAAGACCGCAGACACCCAAGTTTCTGAAAAGAGGAGCGGATTAGTTGCCAAGCGACCACCATGGTCCTGGTGGATACAAGTCATTATAAGAATAGAATGGATATACTGATATGACCTACCTGAGCCTAACGTACTCGTCGTCTCTTCGCCGACGGTGCACTATGAGTACGCTGGTGACCTACTAATCCAAGGCGGCCAGCGCATTCACGGCCGCACACATCGCAACGCCATATAGTCATGTCACCACGACCTATGGCACCGATGGTTCCTTTGCGTACCGCGCGCTTCCGTTCTCGGCCGCGTAATAACTCCTCGTTGAACTCGCGGACGTTCGTCCGAATCGTATTCCTCCAGACCGTCCGGTTCAACGCTAAGTCTTTCCCAACATCTGAAATCAATTTTACAACGTGAAAGACTCACCTGCACAGAATCCTGGTATCTCCGCTTTTGACCACCAGGATTTCGCTTACCTGATCTCAGTTGTCCATACAGAAGCTGCTTCGGAATACGGTCATCGCCCATCCGACGGACGTGACCCAGCCAACGAAGCTGATTCAGCATCAGCAGGGCTTCCATACCGTTCATGTCCGCTCGCCGCAATACCTCAGTGTTCGGAACCATGTCCGACCACCGAATACCCAAGATGCGTCTTAGACATTGCAAATGAAAGCGGCTAAGATAGCGCACGTTCCGCTGATACAACGTCCACGTTTCACTGCCGTACAGCAGTATAGACAGCACCATTGAGCGGTAGACAAAGAGCTTAGTGCTCGGCTTCAGGCTGTGGTTCTTCCAAACACGTCTTTCAAGACGTCCGAACGCAACACTAGCCTTTGCCACACGAGCTCTCAACTCGCGGTCCACGGACAGATCGGTGGACAAATTGCTACCCAAGTAGGGAGCAAACTTGCGCACCTACTGACAACGTCTCCATTGACGCGAATTTGGGGTGAAGATGCCCAAGCAGCACCCCCTTCCGGAGAAGAGTGAAAGAAGGAAAAACGTCTTACCTGTGTTGGTGTGCAATCCAAACGTAGATGCCACGGACGCGAAGGAATGTCAGCAGGCGTTGCACTTCTTCTTCACTGTATGTCAGTAGTAAGCTGTCATCTGCGAACAGAAACATGAGTATCGTTGAGGTATGCAGCCTGGTTGGGGCGCCGAATCGTTAGATATTCAGCAGGCGCCCATCCGTCCGGTACTTTAGCTGTGTTGAGGAGTCCACTTTTTTCATTCAAAACTGTCTCCTTCCTCGATAAAACGGTTTTATCTAATCAGAACGGGCAGAACTGTCCAAAACAGTCGAGAGGTAACCTAGGCTAGATTTCACCCATCACACTTTTATTCCGCTTTGTTCATTGGTGGATTAGTGACCCCAGCTATCACTTTCGGTAACCGCCTTTCGGTTTTCTGATTCGAGAATGTGTGTAGGTCGCTATGCACCATATAAATACCCTATAATTTTCTCCTTGTCACACACGTTGTTAAAGCGGAACAAAGCTGCTTTCGTATCCGTCTTCTGGTTTTCCTTGGGAGCAATTACGAGAACCATCGCGTTATTTTCGGGACCGAGATTTTCCCGTGTTAATTATTACCAGAAAAGAATCCGATTTTTGTCAAGCGCCCGCTGCTATATAGAGGACGAACCAGCGGATTCTTTCGGCGGTTTACAACAACCTCAACGTCGTACTTCCCCAAGTCCTGAAAAGCAACTGTTATCATGACAGTCAAATATAAACTAAATAGAGCTGGGGCTAGCACACAACCCTGCTTCACGCCAGTGACAATGTCAAAATCATCACAAGTCGATCCACACGACTGTACTTTCGCCCTCATACCCACATGCAACATTCGAATCAAATTGACGAACTTATTGACATCAAAACTTACCAAGCACCGTCCACAACGCCTCGCGGCTCACGAGATCAAACGCCTTGGTAAAGTCTACGAAGAGAGCATACAGAGGCTGGTTCTGTTCCTGGCATTTTTCCTGAATTTGTCGAGACAGCGAACACCAGGTCGATCGTACTCCGACTCGCCCGGAATCCGCATTGCTCCTCAGGAACATTGGTCTCCAAGACTTCCGTATTCAGCCGGTTCAGAAGGATTCTGGCAAGCACCTTGCCTGCGCAGCCCAGTAGCCTCGATAGCTGTTGGAGCACGACCAACTACATTTACCTTTGAACAAGGGTACGATAAGGGCATCCTTAAATTCTTGCGGCATCACTTCGTGCTCCCAGATGGAGTGAACCAGCTGGAGCAGTGCACGTTCCAGCGCCGGTCCGCCATTCTTCAGGATCTCACCTGGCAGTCCATCTTCGTCTGCAGCCTTCCCGTTGCGCAGTTGACCAATCGCTCTCTGCAACTCTAGTAAATTCGGGGCGAGAACAAGTGAAGGCTTGATGGCCTGTTGCGACAGGCTGTTCACGGTCACCCAATCAATGGTAGCAGGACGGTTTAGTAGGCTACCAAAGTGTTTGCGCCAGACCTTCATGATGTCCTCTGGCTGGGTGCACGAACAGCCGGTGTCCATGTCTACCAGTGCTTTAGTGGACTGGATCGATGGACCGAAGATCGCTTTGAGCGAATCGTAGAACTCCTTATGTTGTCGACGATCTGCGAAGCCCTGCATTCGCTCACCCTGCTTCCTCCACCAGTTGTCCTTGATTCCGCGAACACGTTCGGCCAGTTGACGGCGGATACTCCGGAACGCGGCCTTCTTCGTTTCATTTTCTGGTTACATTTTGGAGGCAGCAAACGCAGTATTCTTCTATTGTATCAATTCAGATGTCCGTCGAACCAGTTCGGACGTTTCCGGCGCTCCACAATGATCATCGTTCCTTGATGAACTGCCACATACCGTCGGGTGTAATGAATACAGAAACGTCTTTCAGACGAGCGGCCACTTCCCGTCGAAAGACAGCCCTCGTCTTAGCATTCTCCAGTCGTTTGACATCCAATTTCTGCCGTTGTCCGTTTGATTCACAAAAAGACAGACTTGCGTACGTGGATACAAATTTGATCCTGACCAGCCTAGGACGTGTACTACACTCACCACCGCCCATCACCTGCATAATACGCACTTCACGAATGTCGCGTTATCACACAGTCACATAATCAAGGCAAATGATGATGACCACTTCGTGGATGGGTCCACGTCGTGATGTCGCTCGCATCCAGCTGGAATCGGGTGTTCGTGATAGCCAGCTCGTGAGTAGCACACAGGTGGAGCAGACGATCACCGTTCTCATTGACTGAACCAATGCCGTAGGGTCCGAGGACTCTGGCCGGGTTACACAGTCGCGACCAACTCGAGCGTTCAAATCACCCAAAACAAACAGTTGACCACTCACTGATGCCGAGCGGATTGTGGCGGACAGCTGGTGATAGAACTCGCCCGTTGTATTAGTGGTATGGCACATAATTGGACCTTGGACACTAAGAAATGCGACAAACTTACCTCATCGAGTCGTGGGTGAATGGACAGGATTCGAGGGCTGATGCCTCACGGTCCACCTATCATCAAAGCACTGATGCTATCAGCGACTGGGAAAACGACACCGTGCTCCCGAACTCTGTCTGTAGAAGGTGTACCCAGCATCTGCTTCTCGCAGCTTCATCCTGGTCTGCAAGCCTTGTCTCACTCAAGGCTGTTACGTCGATGCCATAGCGGCTCAGTTCCATTGCGATCAGTGCGGTTTGGTGTTCTGGCCCTTCCTGTGGAGAAGCATCGATCCAGCAGCGTGCGCACATTCCATGTCCCAATGGAAAGCGTCTTGCGTCCCCGGGCCTGTTCTCAGGTTGGTCTTCGGGTTACTGAAACTTGAGTGAGCATTATCTGCTCGAGGATTCACGTTGGAGGGCAGTATGAGGGTGAGTGTTTGGCAGTAGCATATTTTCGCCTATCCACCCTGCCATGTGCAGCAGATAGGGCGACCCGGTTTATCCTGCGCGACGGCCGATGCAGTATGGAAATGTGGTTTACTTTGTATCATCATGATTTATATGGGCTTAGGATACTGCCAGGACGCCCAGACCTAGACAGGAGAGCGATTAGGGCCCTCAACCAAAGCCTTTGGCTCAAAAGCCTGTACCGCAAGGCAGCAGGTGACGCACACGCACACATACGCATCAACCACCTAAGCAGGCTCGACAGTCACATCCCGAGAGATTCAGCATGCCCACATAGGACCAAAAATATTGTACAGACAAACCTATCACACATACACACAAAATCAGACCAGGCAAAACAAACATCAAACCGAACCAAAACACAACACACTGGCACCATCCACAACGAACGCATCGAACGCATCTGCCTTTTGTCTGGCTGCTCCCCTTTGGCCAATCTGACATGGTTGAACCTGCAACGACCAAAGTCGAAGTCAGCACAGCCCACCGGATCAAAACAGCACACAAGCCTGACCACCACGCCAAGGTAGCAGAAAAGGTCAGGACACTAATGCACACATTAATATATTAACACTTACCTATGGAGTTACTCACTGTTGCATGAATCAGGATTTATCATTGGTTGAGATTAACAGTACATGTAAAGGCACGAGCTGCAGTGCAACTGGTTGAAGGTTGCACAACGAACTCGTTAAGCAGAGAAAGATGTAGTAATGTAATTCATTGCGTAATCTTGATGCTGCATCTTGAAAAACGCCGAAATGATCCATCGCCAGATTGTTCCCCACGGCTTGACTTAGATAACTGGTGAATCGAATAGGTTGTAACCACAATGACGTGTTCAACTAAGTTGCCATTTTGAAAATCACCTCAACTGTTCGCGGTATTTTCTATCCCTGGCATGAGTTGACAGGCAATAGGATAAAAAATCTCGGGTGCTGTAACATGTACCCAGGAGAAGATATTGGATACAGTATTTCTCTTAAGGATCAGGTCATGTCACTGATCTTGGACTAGGTGCGGTGAAAATCTACTCGATTCACCGTTTATCCAAACCCCGACAAAATAGAAGATCTAACAAGGGATCAATCCAAACGTCGCGTTAAAGATACCACATCAGGATTGGACGAAAAACACCAATGTTGCACTTACTGTCAGTTACCAAGTTCTCTGTTTTGTATTGCACCAATCAGCTCACAGTTTGTGACTTTCGCAGGCGCCAATACAGTCAGCCAATAACAGACAGTTAGTTCTTTAATACTGTTATGTATCCGTAATTCAGCCTCTTGTCTCGTGAATAAGAAATGCTTACTGCAACATGTACGAGGTATTCTCCCTATTAATTGCGCGGGAGGTTTCAACATGATTACAATTTCAAGGGCTACTCAAAGTCCCTGATTCTGAGTATCACACTATGGTACTCCTTCCCCCCCCTTATCATCCTCCTCCTCCTCCTCCTCAGTCTCATTCATTCATCATCATATATATTATTTGAATGAACTGGACCGCTAAAACTAACAAAGTTTCTAATCGAACATTCACCATCAAGGCGCCTACACCTTTGCGGACAAACGACCGAGCTATAAGTGAAAACAAGACGTCATTCCCAACGCAGCTTCCTTATGGCTTACACTGCCCTGTGTCAACAAGTGTACTCACTTCACAGACAAGCGCGACCAAAAGACAAAACTTTTCACGCCACCTAGACCGATTAGCCACATCCTGCACTGCTTAAAGTCTGCAGTCACCGACTCTATGAGTTGTCAGGACCCCAACCCGTAAGATGAACCCGACCTACAGTGACCAACCTCCTAGCGAATGATTTCATTTCTCTGGAACGTCACCATCGGTCCGCCTGACATCTTAGGCCAGTCCGCAACATCATCGGCAGAGTGCTCGATATGGCAGATGACCAGCTGACATCCTTAACACATGGCTTAGCCGTCTCAGCTTATGCAAACTTAAAGAACGATCAAAAGAATTTACTTGACAATCATATCAAATAGCCAGGTCCTAACCTTTCTTCGCTTACCCGTTGGTATCATCCGGTGCGAGCAATCAACAGTGAAATACGTGAAGACAATTCACGTCTTTCACCAGGAGTGACCAAGTTTCGCTGCCGTAAAGTAACACGGCCCACAAAATCGTCTCATACACTCAACTTTTCAGCTTTTGAGAGATATTTCTCTGTCACTAGAGGTGTCCTAGATTATCAACTACCATCCTAGTCTTGAAGACGAGTTCCCGTTTCCCTCCCCATACTTCTGCAGCGGCTGATGTAGCTTCCGAAGTATACAGAGCGGTCATAAACATCCATAACTTTACTAGCCAACAGTCCAATAGTTCTGATCCTCCAGGCTGGGAGTTGGAAGACGGTTAGCATCTTTCTCCGAAACGAGTGCTGTTTCCGGTACATTGTCACCTGACTGCCGCCTTGCGGTACAGGTTTTTTCACCGAAAGCTTTGGCTGGGACACTTACTTGTTCTCGTGTCAAGGTCTAGACGCCCTGAAGTTACTCCCAGCTTGCATACAACCATGTATACTCACAACACTGTTAATCCCGTACTGTATCGGTCATCTAGCAGTACAAACTGCGTCCCTCTATATACCGCATACAACAGAGTGGAGAGATAAAAACATGCCATTGTTGACCGCTCCCCAACTGTCCTATCAAATCTCGTTCTCCGGCTCCTCCCTATCTCCAGTTTCAATAACTAACCCACAGGTCTCCCAAATAAAACTGTAAAGAGGACTGACAAATCTGGGTCATATGCTCAATTATTCAAATGTGTAATTCGAGGTCGCATATTAACGTGGTAACTATCATACGATAGTCCTCAACGTTGCAGTTATGATATCAACCAGTATAAAATAAATGGGTAGATAATGTTTCTAGTATTAACTCGTTTCGAACGCACTCATCGTCTTTTTACTTAACATTGTCTTTGTTCGTCACCCACTGTTTCCTTAAACATTTACACAGCATGCCACCCTAGCATTCCTCCTATACAGTTCTCATCGTGCAACTCAAAGATGGCTGGAAAATGTTATATGGTAAACGGACAGTAACTTGGCACCAAGACATGGATTAATCGGCGTTGAGATATTCCTCTGCCAACTCAATACACCAACTAGGTTGGAGACCAAATTGATCTTGAATACTTATGGTTGAGAACGCTGTCGCACTTGGCACAGAACGATAAGCATTTGCACCTGGATGTGTAACGTGGTGCAACCTGGAGATACTAACCCGATTTCTCTCTCCTCGTTCCGTTTTATGTGACACTGGCCTTTAAACTAAATAGTATCTTTATATATTTCATGATCAACCCCAAATTAATGGGTTAACGGATTACACTCGCAACTGGTCTGAGCAACATTCGGAGACTGTGTAAAATGGAAAACCCATAGCACGATATTTTTAATACACGCACGGGTTTTAGTCCCATAACACGTACATAATAATGACAACCTATCTTCACCGCTAAAGCAAACATCCATTGAGTCAATCTGCATATGAAAGCAATTTCCAATGCACACAACTGAGTGTAACTTTCAGAAAGGTCGGTTTGAGCACGACCAACCCCTCTTTCGTACAACGATAAACACAATACACCAAGGGCACGTTCTCTCACTAAAAGACCGGCTGACCCACATTGATGCGTTAATCTGCGGGAGGTTTTCAACCGGGTTGGCACGCATGACTTCGCTTGCCACGTGCATCCACGTGGGTTCAACTCGAATGCAGTTTAGGGAAGAGTTCTATGGTTTTGTCCGTTCATTTGTGTCGTGCTCTGATGCGTTTAAAGAATTGGTTGGATTCATATGAAGGCCTGTAACAGATTGGTTTCATTTATGTAAAAATTGGCAAGTTGACTGTGAATTGACCTAATTCTGAAGTAAGAAACTAGCAACTAAATATATGTTGAGGCGTAAACTCTGTAGCCGGTAGGTCTGTCTGTATGTGGACTTCCGACTTCCAGCCTGGTATTCTACACGGAAACTTTCGATCACACAGACACTTATCAGTAAACAAAATTACACTCTACTGTCACCTCGACTGATGATGAAGCATTTCTGTTGGAAGTACCAAGTTTAACGATATAATAAAAAACAGCGCTGTCTGCGTGAACTACAGAGATAAACTTCCAAATGGATAGACGTTCATAGGTAGCTGATTTATTAAATGGATCCATACAGTGTATTGAATGCATTACAGACAATGTGAATGAGGAAGGATGCCGTGTTTATGTTTCTACTGAGTAAGTTGTCACGTGTATGCTACGATGAGATCTAAGTATGATAAGTTTCAACTTCTGTTAGATTCGAACAAGCGACAAAAATCACATATACTCAACCAGACGAGTTATGGAGTCCAGCAGAGAGGGTGGAACTGTTATATTAGAATTCCAAGCATTCATTAATATTCACTTGATGAGTCGCTGTTTCGCTTTGAGTGATATAGGAGACGGACTGCTAAAGCAAGTGCACCTCGAACAGCTAACATATCCGACATGTAGTAGACAATGTGGTGACAGCGTGAAACTTCAAATTCACAGGTTTAGCGCCGTAGCTCACCTAGTAGAACACATGCTGTAGACAAACTTGAGGTTCTTGTTGTTAAGTCTTACTCAACCAGACTTGGAGTATTCACACTTGAATCTCTGTCATTCATACTATGCGTTGTTACGGTAGCCAAAATAAACGTCGTTACCATCTCACCAGTCACGTGGTCCGCCATTCTTCAGGATTTCACCTGGCAGCCAAATCTTCGTTTGCAGCCTTCCCGTTGCGCAGTTGACCAATCGCTCTCTGCAACTCTAGCAAATCCGGGGCGAGAGCAAGTGAAGGCTTGATGGCCTGTTGCGACAGGCTGTTCACGGTCACCCAATCAATGGTAGCAGGACGGTTTAGTAGGCTACCAAAGTGTTTGCGCCAGACCTTCATGATGTCCTCTGGCTGGGTGCACGAACAGCCGGTGTCCATGTCTACCAGTGCTTTAGTGGACTGGATCGATGGACCGAAGATCGCTTTGAGCGAATCGTAGAACTCCTTATGTTGTCGACGATCTGCGAAGCCCTGCATTCGCTCACCCTGCTTCATCCACCAGTTGTCCTTGATTCCGCGGACACGCTCGGCCAGTTGACGGCGGATACTCCGGAACGTGGCCTTCTTCGCTTCATTGGCCGGGTCCACTGTGGAGGCAGCAAACGCAGCATTCTTCTATCGTATCAATTCAGATGTCCGTCGAACCAGTTCGGACGTTTCCGGCGCTCCACAATGATCATCGTTCCTTGATGAACTGCCACATACCGTCGGGTGTAATGAATACAGAAACGTCTTTCAGACGAGCGGCCACTTCCCGTCGAAAGACAGCCCTCGTCTTAGCATTCTCCAGTCGTTTGACATCCAATTTCTGCCGTTGTCCGTTTGATTCACAAAAAGACAGACTTGCGTACGTGGATACAAATTTGATCCTGACCAGCCTAGGACGTGTACTACATTCAGCACCGCGCATCACTCGCGTGATACGCACTTCACGAATGTCGCGCTGCCGCACAATCACGTAGTCAAGCAAATGGTGATGACCACTTCGTGGATGGAGTCCACGTCGTGATGTCGCTCGCATCCAGCTGGAATCGGGTGTTTGTGATAGCCAGCTCGTGAGTAGCACACAGGTGGAGCAGACGATCACCGTTCTCATTGACTGAACCAATGCCGTAGGGTCCGAGGACTCCCGGCCAAGCTACTGAGTCGCGCCCGACTCGAGCGTTCAAGTCACCCAGAACAAACAGTCGGTCACTCACTGGTGTCGACCGGATTGTGACGGACAGCTGATCATAGAACTCCAAACTCCACACGCTGGACATCGTGAAAACAGATTGGCCCAATACATACTGGCTGCAGCTTTGTATGATTACACATTTTGGGCGCTAGTCTCAGATGTAATTGTGCGTGAAGTCTGTTCAGAGGATTTGCAAGTTTAAACTCTCCGTTGTTGAATAGTGGCTTGACAAAGAGAGACATTCAGTGAATTAATTATAACTGATACTTTTGGAAGGTGTAAGCTGTTTACTAACTATTCGCACTTCAGTTTATAAGAACCATTTTTTGAGTCGGATAAGCTGAGATTTGTCTATTCGGTTCCCCTGATCATCATCATCATCATCATCATCATCATCATCATCATCATCATCATCATCATCAT